>VMKM01002282.1:0-54100 GCA_008360985.2 Macquaria ambigua
GTGTGTGTGTGTGTGTGTGTGCATTAGAAAGAGGGTGAGTGAGAAAGAGAGAGCAGGTCCCTCCTAGACTGAATACCTTTTGTAAAAGGAGCTGGGGTTGAATGGGAGTGGTGTTGGTGGCAGTTTCCCACCATATTTAGAAGCTACCCCCCTGTCCCCAAACACACTTAGGCCATGGTCACACACACATTGATATATGTGTGTGTGTACATTAAATGCCAGCACCGATTAAAGTTGTCAGTTGATGAGATGGGTTCAAAAGAACTTGGATCAATCCCAGTCGTGTTTGGCATATACTGGGTTTGTGTGCATGTGTATTTCTGTGTGTGTGTGTGTACTGCAGTGAATAGATTCAGTTCTGAGCACTGACACCTGAGAGCATTCCTCACTGCTTAACACACCCAGGATGAGGAAAAGGATACCTACACTTATGTCCCTCTTTCTCTCCCTGTTATCTCTCTCCTTGTGTGTCACTACATTTACATGCACATTACAGATCAGGTACACCAATGGGTTTTTTTTAAAGCTTATACCAGCATCTAATATACCCCATTAATATAGTAAACGTATGTATGATGAATGTCTACTGAGCATGCATTCAGGTTGTGTTTGACATATTCATATGAGATCATTGTCCCGGGTTAATCTCCGTAGTTCCATACTCATGACTGTTATACAACAGAATTACAGAGAATAACATTACCTAAGTTCCATATATAGTACAGTTTCAGTTTCAATTCTCCCTCTGGCTCTCTCTTGTTTCTCTTTTTTGTTAGCTAAAATGAACCTTGAATAAAATTCCCGTCCCCGATTGAAATGTTGAAATCAGGAAGTTGCTAACCTGCGTCCAGCCCAGGTCACAAAGCCGGGTCAAATGCCTGCCATACCTTTTTATAATTCAACTGTTGGTGTGGATACAAATGCGTTGTATTTTGCTTCTGTCTTTTTGTTTTTTTATACCTCTCCTTTTTTCTCTCCATCTTTTTCTCCTCCTGCCTATACCTCTCCAACCTCCTGCCTTTCTCTTTCCTCTGTCTTCATTTATTCTCTCTATTTAACCTATTTCAGAAACTAGATAAACAGTTGTTGGGGAAATTTGTTTGCTTTCCCCGCTGCGCCTCTGGAGCTGTGAATATTGGGTGGAGGAATTGTTAATTGGAATTGTTCAGCACGCAAGACAGACAATAGTATGAGGGATCACAACAGCAACAGTCTTTTAATACCTTCTTGCATCTCTGTTTTTTTTAATCACATAGTTTCTGATATTTGAAAATGGCGGTTGTGTAAGATTCTTGCAAAGCTTGTGTATGAGCAGTCTGCAAAGTTCAGTAGTCCAAACTCCACCCCAGTATTTTGCAGCCCAATGAAAACTAGTACCTTGGTTGCAGGGCAGTTTTTTGTGGTAGGAACCAAAATCAGAACCAGCTTTAAGTTCCTGAAAGAATTCCCAAGTTCCTGGAAAAGTTGGTGCGCTGGATAAAAGGGCTGAGATTCTTTCTTTCTCCCTGTTAGTGGATATTAGTACAGTGTGTAGCTGGTTATGGTTTCTGCACTAAACTGTTATCCAGGACAGGAAACAGTGGTTCCTTGTGGTGTACTTAACCACAGTTGACCAAAAGGCCACGGTCAAGCTTCTCGTGGAGCCGTGTTTGTTTTAATTGAGATGTAATGCTCTGACGTAGTATGTTTCTCTGTTCTGCATATTGGTGTGTTTGTGTATGTCGGTTTGATATCAACACATGCATAGTTCTGCGACAGCATTTTAATCTTCTGTTAATCCAAATACTAAACCAACACCAGACAAAGACAAAACAGTGAGCAGTTGATACAACCAAGCAATTGCTGTGAATTTGCAGTCAAATACGTGACATTTGGTGAAAGAATTTTTGTTTTAATACCATGTTTATTGTTCTACCAGACAAAAGAAAGGCACCCTACAGTATGCAATACTGATAGAAAAGTGCTATCTTGCCTGTATGGAACTCAGACAGACACATTCCTCAGACGAAAAATAGCTGTTAGTGACTCTTGTTGCAGATTAGGTCTGTGTGGCTCTCAAAGTTCAACTTGCTTTCTGTCCAAGTTTCTAGACTTTTATAGATTTCCATCATCTCCACTGCCTGTCCCTTGATAATAGTGCTTCGGGGGACAGCAGGATTACATCTGAAATCAATGCTTATCTCTTTTTGTGACACATTCACTTCTAAGAAAGACTTGTCACATCAGTCATGTGTGAACCATGTATCCTCCTCCTCCTCCTCCTCCTCTAAAAAGACTGACCAAAAGCTAAATCATTAGCACATTTTTAGAATAAATCAGTTTATAATGTCGGTAACATCAGCCAGTGTACTGTGGATTACACAGGAGCAAACGCCAGAGTTATCGACAAGTTTATCAGCCCAAAAACACAACAAATAGCCTGTTTATGATTCTTATTCATATCTAAGTGTGCAGAAAGTCGAGAGGAGTTGGACTAATGTTACGAACAGCCCTCTTGGCCCTACATGCAAACTGCAGGGGAAAGCTTCAGGGCTGCTTTGCTCATGGAAATCGAACTTTACTGGACAAATTTACTCAGTCTATGATCAGTCAAAATATTAATATATGTATGACAGAGCAAAGAACATAGGCTTTAAATTATCATTAGAGAAAGTTTTCTAAAATGAAATGCTATTCTACATGTTTGAGCTCAAATTACGTTCATTTTAAGCTTTTAAACATGTTTAAAACATAAACTTTTTTTAGCTGACAAAGCTTCTGTCTGCTGTCATTAACAACAAAGGAAAACTACAAACTAAGAGAGTCAGACATGCCGATGTTGATTCACCATTACACTGCATGATGAATGCCAGGGACACGGATGACTTTGATTTTCCCAGCTGCAAGAATTAAAAGGCAACAGTCAACTTGTTCCGCAAAGTAGAAGAAATACAAATATGGCCAATTAGCTAATGTTAGCCTTGTATCAGCTGTGGCTTCTTTCACTGTGCTGGTAGAAACCGCATGCTGTCACTGTGCTTTATTTTCTTTACGTCATCAACAAAAATCTGTGTAGTCGGAGGTAGAAGAGGAAGTGTGGACATGTGATCAGTCTCACACTGTCTTGACAGAGTTTTTTGTTTTTATGAATAATTCATTCATTTGCAGAAAAAGAACACAAGTACAAGTTGGTAAGTGCACATAAGATGATTTGAATTTTATATGAGTGTTGTTTAGTTGATATGATTTTATTTTTGCTAAATATGAAAAATTCAAGACAAGTTTCCAAGACCAAATTTAATCGGGGCAAGGAATACCAGTCTCAAGAGATTTTGGCTGTTCTGAGGTTGCACAAATGTGTGTGTGTGTGTTTGTATGTCTCTGGCGGTGTGAATGGTGATAGGGAGAGAGAGAGAGGTGTGAAGCCGTCGACTGGAAGTAAGTCAGACAGTCTGTTAGGTGGTTGTGAATATCCAATATGTTTTATCAGGATGGACAAACTGGAGTCATCGGGTGTGTGTGTGAATGATGAATGGCTGTATGAGTAATGAGTATGAGACTGTCGTGTTATGAGGTCAGAGCTTCCCCTGAATATCTAGGGCTTCTGTGTGTGTGTGTGTGTGTGTGTGAATGTGTTCGTTACATCTCGGTGTGTGTTTTACTCTATGCATCTTTTATGTCAGGGAGGCAGTTTCCATGCTTACACAGGGCTTTCTCACACAGACACGTGTACATGCATACGTGCACACACTCGTGCTCTTTCACACACATACACACACAAACATTCATACACCACCCGGACAAGTGGGTGATTGTTTTCTGGATTCAACATGGAATTTTTTCAATTTAACATTTTATCCCTGCTGGGAATCGACACCTTATTCCTCCCACATTCCACAGGGGAACGGAAACCACTGTGTGTGTATGTGTCTGTGTGTGTGCATGGTGATATCTGAAGCTATCAACAGCAGCATCCATCTGGTAATGATTTCACTGGAAAACAAAGGTCATTATTCATTCATTGATACATTAAATTTCCAGATATCTGCATGAGATCCTGTAGGAAACATGCGCAACACACCACAGAGAACAGCTGCAAAACAAAAAGTGCATCTACATTTTCCCTACATATAACCTCCGTCATGACTGAGCCTTACAAGGCAAATTTCAACAAAATCAGATGTCTGTAGACAAATGGTTAATCTTTTTTTTTTCTTAAAGTTGCTTCTGCACTGTGCAATTTCACACATGAGTTGCTCCAAATTGCAGTGAAAGGTTAAGTGCTTAAATTTAGAGGATGCCAATGCCAAGAAATTATATAACAAGACATCAGTAAGCTGAACACAATTCATTTTGTGTTTATCTACTAGACTGGTCTATAATTGCTTTAAAGGAATACTGACATTTTGGGCAATTAATGCTTATTCAGGAGTTAGATGAGCAGATCGATCTGTCCGCTAAATATAAAGCTACAGCCAGTAGAGGGTTAGCTTAGCATAAAGACTGAATTCATAGAGAAACAGCTAGCCTGGCTTTGAAAGAAGCCAAGAAATAGTTTGACATATAACCCTTATAAAACTGCAACTTATCGTTTTTACGCTTAGTTTTTTATACATATTAAACAAATGAGATATAACGTATTAATTAGTGAGCTTTAGAGGTGCTGGCAGGCAGAGTTTGTTAGGGTTGTCTCTCCGTTTCCAGTCTTTATGCTAAGCTAGGCTAATCATAAGAGTGGCATCGATCTTCTCATCTCATACCGCTAGAGGTAGGTGACAATTTGTAATTAGTTGTGAAGTGGCCCTTTAGAAAAGAATAAGCGACACAGTACAACAAGTAGACAGTTTCGCTTTCAGGTACAGTAACATGGCAGCTTTTATTATATTGCCTTTATTTCTGGTTGCTTGTAGAATGTGGATTTTCCAGAAGTTCCTCACTTCCTGTATGCAGAAAATACTTCCTGCTGGTAACCTTACCAACACCAGAATTCCTTCAACATCAAGTAGCGCTTAATATTGGAATCTCATTTCCACTTGTGATTCAGGCTGATGTGTATTCATGAGTAAAATGATTGTATAAATATAATGAATTTCTTCAGGAAATGAGGGGTTATTTTAAGAACTCAGGGTTATTGGAAGAGATGTCTTGGACCTCCTCGTCATTTGCTCTCTATTTATCATATAGGCTGATCCTTCATTTACTTATTCCTTCTCTCTTCCTCCCTCCTTTCTTCTCTGTCTCGCTCTTCTCTTTTTCCTGGCAGAGCTGAGAGTGGTGTTACCGTCTGTCTGTGATGTGTCCTGGACGCAACTGTGTGCGTGTGTGTGTGTGTGTGTGTGTGTGTGTGTGTGTGTGTGTGTGTGTGTATTCAAGGCTGGATGGCCAGGCTGAGCTGGGAACGGGGCTCAAATGGAGAAGGATTTTAAGACAGAGGAAGAACAAAATCAAGATTCAAAAGACGAGATGAAGACAGAAAGGCAAAAAAGACACAGAGAGTCATGTGTGAGTGAGTGAGTGTGTGTGTGTGTGTGTGTGTGTGTGTGTGTGTGTGTGTGTTTATGTTGCAACAGTATGAGCCACAGCTGTGTGATCTACTAAGACCTCGTCAGTTCTAGAAGACGACCAGCTGATGGAAAAGACACACAATGACACGCAGCTGTTTTCAGAGGAACGCTGTGTGTGTGTGTGTGTGTGTGTGTGTGTGTGTGTGCGCTAATAGCAGCTTATAGCCATTAGTCAGTATCTCTTTAGCAGTGATATCACTCGACAGCGTTGAATTGAAACACCTACGTCATTCAGTAATCTACCTCTGGCAATAAATCCGTGTGTGTGTGTGTGTGTGTGTGAGCTAGGTTAGCTTTTGCACAACACTTTGGCTATGGTTCTTTCTGTATCTGCTGTATTTGTGTATGTGCGTGTGTGTGTGTGTGTGTATTCCCCCAGGGGACAGCATATGTATCACTGCTGACGTAAGTGTACGGGTTGGGTCGTGTATTATCTATGTAATTTTTGCTGTGTATATGTGTAGACACATGCGTTTTGACTGATAGAGTTCAGGTTAGCAGCTTGGTTAAAACCCTGATGAGGACCACGTGCACGGCCGACCGTTTAAACAACTTTTTTCCCTCCCTACAGCCAATTAGTTGAAACTATGTTATTTTCCACTTAAGATGCATGGCCTTGGTTGTTGTTTTTATTTTTTATTTTTTTTATAGTTATGCTTTTTGGTTTTACTGCTATTATTATGCAAGCAAAGAAACCATCTCCAGATTTAGCTCTTAAAAGAGCACCAACACAACTGACCCCAAAAGCCCTCGGAAGACATCATGTTCTTGCCATGTGTTTGCATCTTTGTATGGAACACTAATCTGTTGTGTGCTGCATTTACAAAGCTAACAGCAGGTGCAGTTATCCCTATTCATCTACCAAACTAAGACCTTATTCATCCAATATTTTTTTTTATTTTTTATTAATCCTCCAAACAGAAGGAATACTCTCTATAATCCCTCCTGTATTTTTCAAGACTATTGATGGTGAAGTGCTTTGAATTAGTCTCTCACTCTTATCTTTTTTTCCTCTGCCTCTTTAATCTTTTTTCTTTTATACTGACATGATATGTCTTGTTGTATTGTACCAAAGCTGATATGCCCGTGCAAAGCCACTGTAAGAGGAAATTACAACATATTAGGAAAGAACTCAATCTGTTAGAAATACTGGAATAATGTAATGTCCTCTGTCCTCCGTCCCCCCTCTCCTACAGAAGTCTATCTTATCTTATCTTTGTTGACTGGACCGATTATCTTTCCGTCTCTCATTGTTCTGCTTGTGTGCAACAACAGTTGAAGGAATAGTTTGACATTTTGGGAAATACGCTTATTTGCTTGCTGAGATTTGGATAGAGGATTGATACCGCTCTCACGTCTGTGTGGTAAATATGAAGCTACAGCCGGTTAGCTTAGCCTAGCATAAAAACTGGAAGCAAGGGGAAAGAGCTTTTTGAGTTTTTGTACAGATTAAACAAACGAGATACAATGTGAGCTTTAGAGATGTTGATAGGTGGATTTTGTTACTTTCAGACAAAGCCAGGCTAGCTGTTTTCACCTGCTTACAGTCTTTATGTTAAGCTAAGATAACTGGCTGCTGGCTCCAGCTTCATATTTACAGTATACGAGAGTAGTATCAATCTTATTTCTTAAAAAAGTGGGTTTGGACTTTCTAAAATTAAAAAACATTAGCAATTGTCGTGCCCTTTGTCGCTTCCGCATGTAAAGCCATATTTTCTACCTTCACCTTTGGATGAAAGTTTGTTATATGGCCAACAAGCAGACAGTAAAGGTCAACAACAAGTCACTCTTCCCTTTTTTATGTGTTCTTTTGTTTTTTGATGCTCTGGAATCCTGTTTGATTGCTTTAAACCAGTACAATACAATACACCTCGTGTGTCTTTTGCTTTTCATGTCAAACATTTCTGTGTACTTTACTTGACGACACAATGGAAATGTTCCTCTGTCTTTTAGTCACTGTATGTATGTGTACAACTGAACAATAGTAATGTCCCATGTACCTCATTCTCTCTCTCTCTCTCTCTCTCTCTCTCTCTCTCTCTCTCTCTCTCTCTCTCTCTCTCTCTCTCTCTGTGTACTTTCCCAGGTAGGGCAGTTCAGTGAATTTCTCCATGAATGTACGTCACAATGATGATGACAGACCAGATTCCACTGGACTTGGCTCCGCCCCCCCTCCTGAACGGGGAGGTCCCTCTCATGCCTCACATGGTTAACGGTGACGCAGCACAGCAGGTAACACACACACACACACACACACACACACACGTCTGTCATTTGCATTCAGTTATCCTTGCAGAGTGAGCTTCTTTCATCATTCCTGTGTTGCCATACATGCACACCACCGCACATCAAACGCAGGCACTTCGTTTTGTTGTCATTTCGTCACATGGCTCCTGGGTTGTTGACACAGGTAATGAACAGCTGTTACAGTAAAGCATTTGTCATGTAACATTACCAAGAATAAACACTGACGCACACAGGCACATTCACTTGCATCATTCAGTCCTAGAGACATTTTTATTTTTTTTAACACGGCATATAACTGCTTGACTGGCTCCATTGATGGATCCCAGGCCTTAGCTTAAATTACTTTGGGAAATGATTCAACTGCTGACTGACTGATCTTATCAGAAGCTGCACAGCCAACTGGATCACCTTCAAAGTGCAAAGCCCCACCCGAGCTCTGCGCAGACGAAAGGAAGCGATCCACGTAATTAAAAGCATCACAGTTAATTGACCTGGGTCTTATCCTGTTGTCGCAGATACATTTTTACACCGTGTGCTTTTGGTAGATGAGAGATGATGATGATGTTTATGTGTCGTACCCATGGCCTGTTTCCTCATAGCCCAGAGGAAGCATGGTGGGAGTGTTTTGGCTGCAACATCTAACAGTTAGGGAGGGTTTTGGCTGTAACACACAGCAGTTAGGGAGTTCTTTTTAGTGTAACACCCTGCAGTTTAAACTTGGTTCCCAGTGTGGAATCAGCGATCTAGACTGATGATTATATAGATCTGACTCTGCCTGCGTGTGTCCATGTTTGTGTGTATTTGTTTGTTTCTTGGTCTGTTTTACACTGTGTGTGTGTGTGTGTGTGTGTGTGTGTGTTTCTTTTACCCATCCAGTGTCTGTGTGGGCACAGAAGTGTCTGTGTTGAGTCTGAGTTCATATTTCTGTGTTTGTGTTTGTCTGCTTGCTTGTTTATCAGATTTTCTGCCTGTTTATCTGTCTGTCTGTGTCTACCTGCCTACACCTGTTTATGTGTGTGTTTATCTGTGTGTTCCTTTGGTGCAAAGCAAAGAGATCAGATACATTGTTAGGGTGCAACAGTATATCATTCTTCAATATGTAGTGTTTAAAGAAATGTGATATGTGTTATGGAGAGAGTGTACTACCATCACATCTATAGCTGTAACTGTAACTCAATGGAATTTCCCATTGAGGGTTTCTTTCATTTTCCTTTCTGTAAAAGTGAAACGTCTTCCTGGGGTTTACTATCCATATGCTAAGCTAGTATATACTAACAGCATTTGCTAGTTGTAACAGTTTCTCCCTTATGACATAATAAATGTTGCCAATAGGAGTTTTAAAGGCCGCTAACACAGAAATATATGATAAAACAATGATATTGCAATGTTTTTTTTTTTTTTAATTTACGATCCCTTTGTAGACAAATGGATTGAACTGCGCTGTCTGGATTTTTTACTAATTTACATAATATAAAATGTCAATGTGATTTTTAGTTAGGGGTTTTTACTTCTGGAACAGAACTTGGATGTACTGGTTTCAGTTTGGCTTACAGCTTTCAACTGCTGCCTGAAAATGTTGACTAAATAAAAACGGTCCTCAACTAGACAAGATCTTTTTCTCAGAAGATGCTTTAATAAAAGTTTGTGATGTAGCCAAAGAAGGTGTTTGGAGAATGTCGTTCCAGCTAATGTCAGGTTTTTGCTGTTTGTGTGACTTGACAAGACATTCTTGTTTATACATGAATGAAGACATTCTCATCTAGGCTGTATTTATTATTTTATGTACATAAGGATTTGCTTTAGTGGTTAAACTTAAAGACAGTTTTTGCAGATTTTATGGGTAATAAACATTCTTTTGTCACAATTTGTTTTTATTCTAACTTAATATTAAACATTTTTGTATCAAACAATTAGCTGACTTACAGCCTTAGTGATTAATCATTCTATCAAAACATAACAAATATGCTACATGACTATTTTACACATACTATGATTTTAGCTTATGTAGGTTTATACATAACACATACCATGTATATATACGCACTCACTCCACACACACCTACCCACATGGTCTGATATGGGGGTTTTCTCAGTCCTTGGGAAACATGGGTCACCCTGTACTATGCTGGGGTTCCCATAGCAACAGCAGCCGCTGCAGCAGACAGAGCAGGAAGTGTGTGTGTGTGTGTGTCTGTCTGAGGGAGAGAAGCAGGTTAGCGCTGAGATGGGAGAGCATGCAGACACTACAGGAGGAACGCAGGATATGAGGATTTTACGACGGCACACCTGTAGAGCATAGACAGGGCTGTGCTTGTGTGTGCATGCATGTGCGCATGAATACATGTGTGTGTAATGGAGGGTCACCTGTTTCATGTCTACAGCCATGTGTACACTCTCAACAATCTGTATGCGGAGAATATGACGGTAAGGTGCATGCATACTCCCTTCTGGCATATTCAGCAGAAACACTTGGAAATCAAAACAGTGGCACATATTTTGGCTTTATTTGTGTGTGCCACCTGTCTGTATGTTTAATTGTGATATATATGTATATGCATCACTCCGTGTGTGTGCTATATATGTGTACTGGTTTTAGTGGTTTTCTGCCAGTCAGTGTGGTTAAAAGAGAATGGCTCCTCTCGTATCAGGGTGTGTGAGACAGCAGTATTGTCTCACCATTAGCTTATCTAACACCTCATTCATATGTGTGTGAACTCTCTGTGTCTGCCCTACTCTGGGATCCGATGGTTACTGTGTGTTATGTCATCTCTGCAAGCCTGTTGGCTGCCCAGCAGAGAGTCTGTCCTGTTGTAGTTATGGGTGTATGTTTATGGCATTATGTGTGGCAGCGTTTTTCCATCTGATTTTCCTCAATTAATCTGATCTGTCCTTTCTAACTGTGGGATTTTTGTGGGTGTTGTTTGTACAGGTGATCCTGGTGCAGGTGAACCCGGGGGAGACGTTTACCATCCGGGCAGAGGACGGCTCACTGCAATGCATCCAGGGTAAGTCCCATCGTACATTATTATATTATCATATTAACGTGTGGCCTGGTGTCACTCTGAGACCGAGTGTTTCCCATCACTTTAATTATACAGTATGCTGGCTGCACATGCTGTACAAACATGATGGTTGTGGGTTGGAAATGCAATTTAATGATCTCACAAGAACTGATTTCACTATTTATTTTCGAACAACATCTATCAAAAAAAATTAAAGCTTAACATATAGGAACCCACACAGGGAATATCATGCTAGTTTTTCTTTATTGTGCAGTAATACAGGTGAAAGCATGGATTCTTGAAATGTATTTCCAGTTTTGACAGAGCACAATGGTGCATTCTTGTGCTTTCAAAGCTTTTTTTAATCCAAGAGACTACCAAATGACCCTTTTTAATGACATCCATCATTATTACTGGATTTTTCAACAACATTGCCTCAGAATTTAAAAAGTTGAGGAGCTGGCTCTCAAACCTAGGATGTTGTAACTTCCCACCAGCACATGAACGCATTATATGAATCCATGCTTTCAACTGCATTACCATACAGCAGTAATGTGAATCAGAAATGATGATCAATGTGTTAATTACCTATCTAAAGCAAGTCTTGAGTCTCTACACCAATATTTGCCATTCAAAATATTTACAAAATAATGTTTTTTAAAATTGTCAGCAGTAATGTTAAGAGTGTTTGATTGACATTGGTGTTAAAAAGGCAAAAACTACAGAATACTCCTTAATTGTATCCTTTTAGTAGTGCAGTCAATAATGCAGCAGTAAGGGTGAGGAAAAGGAGGTGAGGGGGGAAATGCTTGCATCTAAGCGTGTTATCTTCAAATGAAAAAAGACTAGTTGAAAGCATAGGATGTGACAGATGGGGGCATAGTGGGCAGCCATGGTCTCAGCCTCTGGCTGCATCTGATATCGGTACATGAAAAGACTGGAAGCGTAAGCCATTTAGAGGCTCTTAAAGAAGGAAGGCGGTGGCAGTAACACGGGAATTCCCCAACTCCTGTGGAATCGCGTCTCACTTTGATGATGTCAGCAGAGTAAGCTGTTACTCTGAAACTTTGAAAGGGCGCCTTTGTTTTCTTCTCAATCTCTCTCCCTCTGTCTGTCTCTTGCTTCTTCTCTCACTCGTTCTTTGCCCTCTGTGTGAAGGTTTTCTTTGAGTGAGAGCAGTCTTGGCTCTGGACACTGACTCCCCCCTGGAAAAAAACAAAAAAAACACCACCACCCCATACTCTATGTTGTAACTAATTACAGCCCGCCTCCTTTTCTCTGCCCGCCGTCTAATTAAATTTTCCCTTGAAATCAGAGGGATCGACCCAGGCAGACCTTAGAGGCACAGATAATGCCAGATAGAAACAGTACATGATAGGATGGACGGATGCAAAGATGCGCAGATACACTTGACAAAGAAATTCACAGATATGGATCAGTGACTTGTGGAAACCTGGATAAAAGACAGATGAAAGAATGGTTTACTGTGTACTGTGAATAGATGAATGGGATACCAGACACTGATTTGCAAAAAAGACACAGTATTGACGTAGTTGGGGTCTGGCGGTTGTCTGTTTGTTTGAGTGGGTGCATGTGTGCACTTGCATGCAAAATTTAGCATCGGAGGCTTTTTTTGGTGCCTTTTACTAGAGTCGACGACAGTTAATTGGGCGGGTGGCTGAGGGCTTGGGGTCATGTTTGAATGCACATATTATTAATGTGGAGGGCCACACACACACACACACACACACACACACACACACACACACACACACACACACACACACACACACACACACACACACACACTCTCTCTCTCTCTCTTGCTCTCTCTGTCTCTCTCTGGAGGAGGTCACTGGGTTTAATGAGAGGTGGAGTGTGGCAGTGTGTTTTGAAGGCGAACTGACTCGCTCTTTAGACAGAGACTCGGTGTGATTACTGAGACCTCAGAGCTCCGGGTTTGCGCGTGCTTGCGTACTTGTGCGCCTGTGTGTGTGTTTGCGCTTTGCCGTACTTATGTGCAAGTGTGTGTGACAGAGAGCGAGATTACAGAGACCTCAGGGCACAACCAGGAACCAGCTTTTATATAAAGCAACCTCTGTTTAGCTGCTGCACTGCGGTGCCTGCATGCAAACATGCATACACGTACACACACAGACACAGATGCTCTGCCAAGGCAGAACCAGCCTGGAGACGTCGACACAGCAGCCAAAAGAGATTCTTTGAACCTTCAGCCTTCCTTCTCCTCCGCTCACTTCTCTTTCTCCCTCTTTTACTCCTCTGGACTTCTTTTCCTCTACTTCTCATTTGTCTGCCTCTACCTTAAAGCAAACCTGGAGCAGCAAAGAGATGATTGTATTTGTTGGATTAATGTTAAGCACTGCTCATTAACCACCCCACCGCTAAATGCTTCTGGCTGAATTATGCTTTTTTTTATTTGGACTGAAAGTTTACATAGAATTTTATTATGCTCAAGAAATTCCATAACCTCAGGCCACATAAAATCCCTTTAGAATTGCGCTGTGCACATTCAAATAATTCATGCTTGCTCTGAAATATAGAAAGGTTTTCACTTATTTTCAATAATTCTGTCAGTTGTGTCGGGGATAGGCTTTACCTGCTCTCTCTTATTTGCTGCTTTCTTCCTGAGCCTGTGGTTGTGTTATTTTGCTTCTGCGACCTTAAATTGTGGGCGCTTCTTTGTGCCACT
The DNA here is from genome assembly GCA_008360985.2 of Macquaria ambigua. NCBI lineage: Eukaryota > Metazoa > Chordata > Actinopteri > Centrarchiformes > Percichthyidae > Macquaria > Macquaria ambigua. Next base: position 13,503 of record VMKM01002282.1, read on the forward strand.
GGCACTGAATCAGTGTATCCGAATCCCTTTCCTGTATCAGTCTGTTAATTAGCATGTACTGTGTGTCTACATGTCTCCATCCCCTGTTTAAACTGACTGACCTCTCTGTGCTCCGGGGGTCAGCTTCCACTGACCCCACCACCCCCGCTCCGCTCCCAGTCTATCTCTCACCGTCTCACCGTGCTGCTCTCATGTATACACTCATCTCCCCCCCCCCCCCCTTCTCTCTCCCTCCCCCACTCCCTTTCTCTCTCCCTCCCCCACTAAGACCATTCCCCTGAGCTTTCCCACACTCACATCAAAGGACAAGACTCTAGAGGGTGTGTTAGAGCACCCTGCTATGGAATGTGAGTGTGTTAATATGTGTGTGTGCATGTGTGTCTGTGTGTTTTACAAGGCTGTGTTGGTTTACTGTGTTGTTTGCTCTTTGTTGGACTTTTATGAGGGATGATGAGGCCAGGGGGTGAAGAGCAGGAAGCTGTGCTCTGCCAGGGAGGATGTGACATCATGAGGCATGGGTGGCAGCAGCCGCAAGTCTCCTGTAGAGGACTTTGTGGCCTGAGATAGTCAACAGTTGATTGGCCTGACTTTTACAAAAATACAACCTCTGGTGGCTTTACTGGATGTCCTCGTCAACATCTCAATAAAGTTGTGTAGAGGTGGTAATCTGTGCTGCATTTGCCTTGAAACTAATCATTTTGCCACCAAAAACGTTTATTTTGCTTGTAGATAACGTCGGCAGTTAACCAGCTTCTCAATGGCTTTATGATAAACACATCTTGTTTGCACAAATACTTTTGTATCTACTAGAGTGGTGTGTTTCCAATGCCATTTAAAAGGCAAAACTTTGCAAAACTTCCACTTTTCTTTGACATTACTACTATCTCATGACATGTTTGTGGAATGGGAGTTCAGTAGGAAAATGGTTTCCTCACCCCAAGAATTTATTGGTTTAGAAGGCTTAAGACTCTTTCTATGTAGAGTTAGCATGTTTTCCCCTTGTTTCTGAGTTTCCTCGATGTGTTCCAGTTTTCTCCTGCACCAGAAGAGACGCATGTTAGGGACATTGCCCTTAACCAACGCTCTGGCCTTAGATCTGGAGCTAGTCATGGCTATATTACAGAATGGCATTGCTAGTAACTGTTAGCATGGGTTGCATGCAAAGGGCTTTGTGCAGAATGTACCTGATATATAATTAGTAGCTTCTTTGCATTGAAAATTTGAGTGACAAAATTCTGACACAGGGGGGTATAGAATCGCAACATAAACTGTCACTTACTGTATTTCTTCTTTTTTTGTGTATTTATTTGTTTTGCGTACCTGTGGAGATTAGAGAGAACTTTGCTACAATCAAACTTTTTGCTTTTCCTTTTTATTATTAATTACAAAATTAGTAATAATCAAACCAAATGAATAGCTGTCTTATTATCCAGTCACAATGAAAACAAAAACAAACAAAATTGTTCCTACGGGCTATTTTCTCATGGATAATTAACCTTATTAATTTTTCACGCACACACTGGCCTTTGGCCTTTGAATGCATGCATGATAAAGTCAATTTTTACTGCTGCATTATTGCAGTGGCATAATGGGAAATGTAGTCCTATGCTCTGCTGCAGTCCGGTTAGCCCAGGCTGTTTTTCTGACAAACAATGGTTATGGTGGACACTGCCAGTGTGACCTCAGTGATGTGGTCTCTGCACCAGCTGTGTGCACATGTTTCTTTGCATGTGTGTCCTCTGGTCAGAGCAGAGTGTGAATCATGTTAAGGTCTGTTTTGTGTTTTACCAGCAGATGTGTGCTGTTTGTTTGCTCTCCCTCTTTGTGTCGCCCTTATTGTTACTCTCTCTCCCTCTGTGGGTGCATCCTAATTCGTTTATTTCATATCTCCACGCTCCTGAAATCGTTCAGGCCCGCTGTCATTAAGAACATTCCACTTACCTTATTTTTGCTCAAATTAGCTTAGATGGAGGATATACAGGAGTACCTTAGGTAGAAGTATTTTATCAAACAGATACTCCACTTTGAAATTGTGTAATTGGATGCTGCGTTGAAACCACATCACCACAACACTGCAATTTTGTCAAATTACTGATGGAGATTGACAAATATTGTCAATAACTCAGGTTGAATATTATTCCAGTTTTTGTTAAGTAGCCAAAATTGGACATGTGCTGAATATGTTTTTCTTTTTACTCTCTTTACAGAACTTGCTTGCATCACAAAGTACACTATTCTTGCTGTTGTCAAAGTAATTGTCTATTGGCATCTTTTCCATTCCGTGATAGTGCAGCAATCAGTCACTGTGTATCAGACAGAAGTGACTAGAGTTGCAGTGTAGGCTATTTTCATTGTCTATGGCTTAAATGGCTAGGCCACTAAATCGTTTTTTTTTACACATTCTGAGGCATCATCATAGTCTGGGATTATTAAATAAAGGATTTATAAGTGAAAACAAATTGATAAATGCAAATGAAAATCATGCACATTTAGCATCTGATCAGCGGCTGACATCAATTCAGATGATTTGCGTTTCCTCATTTCCCACCTCAATGCATCTCTTTCTCGTTTCTTAAAAGGGAAGAACTAAGCAAGTAAGGGAAATAAGGGAACTGAGATGTACCCTATTATGTTTTTCTTCCCTGATAAGCAATTCTGTCCATTTCTCTCAGCCTCTATCTCTCCATCATTCAGCCTCTCTGTCCCTTTCTCTTTGTGTCTCACTTAGTTTGTCTCAGTTTCTCCCCGCCTCGGTGTTCGTGTCAGTTGGATGGACGATGCTGATATTCCTCTTGCTGGTTTCACTGCATCACCACACAAGCACGTCTAGGTTCTCTTTCTCCAGCCTTATGCCGGAGTGTGCACTTCAACGCTCGGAGCCCTTTGATGTAAATACAAATAGCTGGTTGAGAGAAATATGGTGGAGAGCCTCGCGGCCTGTGTTTACACCGAGCCAGATGGCTCTAAACAAGCTGGGGGAGAAGACACAAATACAGTTTTCTCAGAAGGGCTTAATTTAGAGCACTGTTTCGGACGGTCCTGTTGCTGCTTGTAAACAGGGGTGGTTGTTTTGGGAACTTTTCAAACCTGCTTTAAAATCCAAGTCCCACCCGTGTGGGACAGTGTGACAATCAAACGGAGCGGGATTGAAAATGACTGTGCAAGTGGAAGACGGTTGGCTGATGTCTGTATTCCTGTTGACCTGTCAGCTGAAAGGATTTACAGTATGTGCACTGAAATGAACATATTTTAGGTTTTATGTGTTGTGATCCCTTATTTTGTAAAATTAAAAGGAAGAATTATATTCTCCAACCCAAATGTACAAACAAAACGTGTGTGCAAAATGTGTGTACTTGTGTAGGGATGTGTGGTTTATGTTTGTGTGTCTTTGTGTGTGTGTGTAAATGGATGTGACTAGACAAATGAATGAGTGTGTTGTTATTGTTATGGCACTTGCTTTTAGCCACGGGCATAATGAATCCCATATCCGATTTAATGTGTATTGCATATTTATGCAGTGCTTTAACTGGCCAGTGTTTGTGTCTAAGTGGCCTTTCCAGACATGATTAAGTTCACCTTTACATCGTTAATGTTATATTTGGACTGTTTTTATCTTGATGCTGTCCTATGAAAACAATACATGTTCAAAATGACAAGTTTTCATGAGTTGAGAAAAATAGGCCTGTTTTCAGCTTTGTGACAATGCACTGTTTCAGATATTCCAATGGGTTTTTATATGTTTTATTCAGCTTAAGAAGCAGGAGAATTTTCTCAACCCATAAAGGAATACTTTATGAAATTGAGATACTTGGTTTTCACCAGACAGTAGCGTGTCACTGTGAGCTTTTCAAAAATACTGTTGTAGATCTACATCCCCAATACTTGCTCCTAACAAGCCAGCCATATTTAAATCCCCCAGTACCGTCAAGTTGTCGGTCAGACCAGGAAACCACATCAAACGTGTTCAGGCTCAGACAGTGAAGTCGCCGCCTTGTGTTTTGAAGAGCTAACACCACTGTAAATTTTTTTTTTCCTCCCCTCTCTGTTTAAAATGTGTTCAAGTTGATGACTGCTGAGTCTGTATTTATGGAATATGCTTTGCTGGAAAAAAGGGTAATGGGATGGGCGGAGAGACACATGGTGAATCATATAATAGAGAAATCCTCTGTGTGTGTATTGTGTGTTTGGGTGCATGCATGCATCTGAATGTATTTGTGTGTGTGTAGTTTTAGTTCGACAGCCAGCCAGACCTTTTTACAGAGGACTTTCCTACAACTGTAAAACCAATTCTGGAGGTGTGTTTAGTGAGTGTGTGTGTTTGTGTGTGTCTTAATTTTGTGTTATGTCCCATTGGATTTGAGAAGCTGGTCACCATGGGAACGGACTCTCCCTCCAGGTGGTGTGTAATGGAATGCGGTCCCTCTGGGCACAGTTTGTGTGTGTGTGTGCGTGTGTGTGTGCATGTGTGTGTGTTTGTGTGTTGCATACCTGTCTTTTTCTTTTTCCAGTATTTTCCACTCAAATGTACTTTGTAAGAAACAAAGGGACAGAGAGGATTGGTTTGGTTCATTTGGCACAGGGTAGTTAAGAGCTTGACTTTAGTGTGTGTATGTGTGTGAGGCAGAAAGAGAGAGAGAGTTGATTGTTGTTGTATGCCCTGCCCAGTGCTCACTTATAAACTCAATGCCCTCACACAGTAGGGCATGAGGAGGCAGATGAAGAGAAAAGCAAGGGAGGAAGAAACGGAGTGGAAATAAAATGATAGAATGAAGGAACGTAAATAAAGGGGGAGAGACAGAAAGAAAAAAGAGGGATAGAGTGAGAGTGAGAGAATCAGACGCTACATGTCTGGTCGTGTCTGCTGCCATGCATTCCGGGGCGAGGCCACTTCCTCTATGCGATGACCCCAGCCACCCCTGTGCTGCTGACTTGGTCTGGTCTTTCAGCTCCAGGGAAAGCTGTATTTGCTGTTGGGACTGGCCCACTAAGGGGGTGGAAGGGGTTTGGGGGTGGGGTGGGGTGGGGTGGGGGAGAAAAGAGTGGGCAAAACGCTGTAGAATACCGTGTCTGTCTTTGTATGTAAGACTGTGTGAAAGTGGATGTGTGTGTGAACAGCAGCTGTGAAGAGGAGAGTGCTTGCAGAATTTTCCAGAGAGAGAAAGAAAGAGAGCTTTTCCAGGGATGAAATTCTTGGCTCCGTTGAAGCTCAGGGTACAGCTGGAGCACTTCTCCCTCCCTCCTCCTTTCCCTCTGGTTTCGACCGTCTTAACTTCCTCCCTTGCTTCCCCGTCTCTCTATCTTGTAGGTTGTTTTTTTTTCAGTCTTACCCTCTCAACTCCAACTTATGTTTTGTATGCTGTTTTTTTTAAAGAATGAAATTAAACTTCATCATAACACTTGAGGGCCCTTTTTTAAAATTGTTGAATCCTCTCCACATGTTGCTCATGCTGCTTTTCAGATTAGATTCAATTAGATTGGATGAATCTTTATTGATCACATGGGGCTGTTGCAGCTGCAAGTGGTGATGGGATACATAAAAGGCAAGTGGGATTTAAAAAGGAATAGGGCACAAATGTGCCTTGGTTCCTAATGCCTCCTGCACAGCTGCACAGAATACACATGTGATTGTTTACATCGTGTGTGTTTAGATTTCGCAGGGAAGCCCCTCTTTTTTTCTTTTGCTCTGATCTGATTGGATGGGGGGAAGTGTGTGTCAGTCAGTGGGATGGCCCAAACACGGAGGTTGATGAATGATCGGAGGGACTGCTAGAGAAAAAGGTTTGACATCGGTCTAAAAGAGAAGTTAGATCATTTTTCCTTGTTTCTCTCCCTCTGGCATATACACATAATCTCTACCATATCTGCACTCCCTTGCTTGTCTGATCACCCAGCAGCCATGGGACATGCACACACACACTCGTGCACACACTCATATAAACACACACACAAACAGTGGAATTCAGAGTTGGGGAGTGGGGGGAAAGTCCCTTCTAATCTAGGACTTCCAGTCTTGCCTTCTTTCTTTCCACATTCACACGACTTCTCCTCCTCCCTTTCTCCCTACACACACTTTCTCTGCTCTTTTTGGTGGACACAAACTCAGTGCTGTTCAGACTGTGACTCATACACCAGGAATGCCCCACATTAACATGTGGAGAGATAGAAGAGAGAGGAAAGTGAGGGGAGGACGGGAGAGGAGAAGAGAGGGAGAGGAGTATAGCTGGGTACAATGTAGCAGGTTGTGCACAGAGGGGAAAAATGAGTAAAAATGAGTAAAAGCATTGCTGTTCCTGTAGTGGGTCAAGGTTTGAGAATTTGTTGCGTCTTGAGGATCTAAGGGAGTGAGAGACAGAGGGGATGATTATTAGACTCTGGGACTGTTTACACACCAACAGCTGTTGCACTTCTTTACTCTCTCTCTCCTTCTAGACATGTAGAGTTGATTAGCGAATGGATACAATGAGTCATCAGTGTCTGGATTGTGTATATTATATATATATAATATATAAGTGTGCACATGTCCGCATGCGTGCATGAGCGGCAAGAGTGATGTGTGGAGTATGTCGCTCCATGCAGTGTGTGTTGCATGGTTACCAATCCCAAAACAATTATATCTGCAAGCCTGAGAATAGCCTCGTGGGATAACACTGGAGAAGAACTAGCTAGGGTGTGTGTGTGTGTATGTGCGTGTGTTCAGAGTTGTTATGTCTGAATTTGTAAGTGTATTATTGCCTGTGTGTGTGTGTGTGTGTGTGTGCGTGTGTGTGTTCCATTTGTTTGTGCCAAGGTGACCGTGATTTCTGTCAGTGTAAACTATTCAAATGTCAGTGTGTTTCAAGTTAAGTGTGTGTGAAATAGTGTGTGTGTGTGTCCATGTCAGCATGACATCTTATAGAGTTTGTGCACATATGCCCAGGTGTTAATCTGTCTAATGTGTCTGCGGTTTTGAAATTTGTTTGTTTTGGTGTATGTGAACCACGTACATCTGTGTCCATGTGATAGTGTGTGTGTGTGTGTGTGTGTGTGTGTGTGTGTGTGTGTGTGTGTGTGTGTGTGTGTGGCTGAGAAGATGTGTGTGTGTTTGTGCAAGTTAAGATCTTGAGAACAAAGCATGGCTGGGCTTAATGTCCCTCCAGACGTTACGTTGCTCTCTCCTCTGGAGCAGACCCAGCAGCAGAAGTAGGTCGGCCGACAGCACCCCTCCTTTGGGTGGGGGAGAACCAGAGAGAGATGTGGACTGGGTGGAGGTATGGGCTAGCACCCAGGCTACATGCTGGACGCTAAAAAGATCTAGGCTCGTATGCTTAAGGACTGTTGACGCAGTGATCAGGACAGGATAAGATATAGATATTAACATCATATTCTAAGAAATTTAATTCTTTGAAATAAGTCGAATCGTTTTTTTCCCCTAAATGAGATATAAAAAATAAGGGATGTGGTCATTTAGAGGAAAAAACTGCTCCAAAATGATTTGTAGAATCCAATTTCACCAAAGAGAAACCTCTTCAGAAGATAGTCGGTCACTTAGGACCTTGGTAGGAACATTTCTAAATAATTTTATAACCTCTGTCTTGTGTGTCTTACTAATGATGATCCTAATGTGTTATGTTTTTTTCCTCATAAAATGGGTGTATTGCATTTGGGAACAAAATTTGGGATTAAATCATTTTCAAAAATTCCAATAAACGAAAGAAGAGGAGTGTTTGATTTATAATAACTTGCACATGTTTTTCACTGCTCTGGGGCTATTGAGTATTAAAGCGCTGCTGCTGTCTTGGCCAAAAACAAAAAAAAAAAAACATACTTGAGCTCATTGGGTCTAACCTGGATAAATAAAGGTTACATAGAATAACCTAAAAGTAATAAATAAAGTTTAAGTTTCTCAAAGTCTTTAGGAACACCTGGAGACTGGCGCATACCTGGAGGGACTGGCAGCTCCATATTAGAGGAAACATATTTGACTTGGAATATAAATCAAGCACCACAGAAGTACTTCAAATATTTGAAAGCCTATTTAGATTTATGAAGTATTTACTCCAAAATTATGTGTCCATCCACCAACATAAAAATGGCACCTGGTGTTTTGAAATGATTGATAGCACAGAAATATAATAATGTTACTGCAAACACGACTCTTTTATTGACTGTAGAGAAGCTGAAGAAGCAGAAGAAGGTTACAATGGAGTTTAATCCCCTCGCCAACCAGGGACGAGGATCACAACCACTGCTACTACCTCTGGGCAAACAACCAGAGATGGTACTGAAGACTTTAGTGCACAAGTCTGGCAGTTCTGTTTGGCAGCAAAGCTCTCTACCATCAGACCCCATGCAGCATTTGGCTTGGAAGGGCGATTTTGCAACAAGCAAGCGTGGAAAGTTGTCTCCACTGTTGTTTCAAAAAGCTTAATACTTTTGTTTTTTCATAAACTGTATGCAGGCGAACATGCTTAATTTGAAATAAGAGCCCGAGCCAGTGGGCTAGTAAAATACAACCCTGGTTTTACAAGCCTCATAGCGATTGTTTCTTCTTCAGCTCTTTAATACGCTGATGTCAGATGTTGATGAAGTCATCATGGCATTGATAGTTTCATCAGCTGGCATAGCTGAGAATGCTTTCTCCTTGTTCTCTTATGACACTGTTATGCAACTTTGAGCTTGGAGGCCAAAAAGTCGAGGGGCTCACTCTTCCTGAGGAATGTGCTTACACATACCTGCACACACACGCACACATTATACATACAGTAAGACCCAGTGTTCAAACGTAGCAGCTTTCCAGCTTATGATTTACATTCCACAGCAAATCTGCTGCCCGCTCAAATTACACACTGTCGGACAGAACACAGAGTCAGGATCAGAAGTGTGGGTGTGTGTTTCTTCATGCACATGGGTATAGATGTTTGTTACATACATATCCAGCACATCAGCTATGTGTGCATTTGTGCATGTCTATCTATGTGTGTTTATGCATGTACTAGTTTCTGCATCACTCTGCAGAGTGTTGTGTTGTTACTGAGGGCAGGGCAGCGCAGGAAGTCCTGACTTCCTCCTCCATCACTGAGCCTCACCCTGCCCACGGCAAAGATGTCCGCCGGACTTGACTCACCGGAGATGGACCGAAGGGCTTTCCAGTGTGTGTATTTGTGCGTGTGCGTGTGCGTGTGCGTGTGTGTGTGCGTGTGTGTGTGTGTGTGTGTGTGTGTGTGTGTGTTTCACACCAATCCAGGATGTGTATATACAGTTCACTGGGCTATTTTAAAGTTGTCTCCCACATTTCCTGCAGCAGCAGGCCCTCTCTCTCTTCCCCCCTCTATCTCTCTTTTTTTATCTACTCTTTTTCACTACACTTCCCATCATGCTCCACATTCGGTCTCTTTCCATCTTTCTCTGTCTCCTTTTCTCTCCCAGAGCTTCTAGTAGCCATGTCAGTTGACTAAAAGATCTATGGGGATTTGTTTCATATTTATATCTTAGATATGACAGTTGGCCATGATCTACAGTGTGTGTGTGTGTGTGTGTGTGTGTGTATTGGCCAAGCAGTAGAGGAAGCTGTCGTGGGAGTGTCTTGCTCTTGGAGCTCCAAGGACAGATAACATTACCCTGCTGGTGCTTACATAACTTCCAGGCAACGCCACGTCACAACTGACCCAGACACACACACATGCACAGATGCAGGCACACACAAACACACACACACATACAGGAATACAAATACCCATCTAGATCGGACAGCTGCCTCCATGGGGCTCTAATAGGGTATACAAAGATTGTGTGTCTCTCTCTCTCTCTCTCTCTCTCTCTCTCTCTCTCTCTGTGTGTGTGTTGTACTTTGAAGATAAAAGAAGAAGAAGATAAAGTCTGTCTATTTAGTAACGCTATGTTTTGTTTTGTCCTTGTGTTTTTGGGAAATCCATCTGAGTCTAGTTGTTTTGTATGTAGGTCAGCTCACAAACAGGCTCCTTTGGTCTGATACCAACACCACACACACACACACACACACGCTTTCCCAAGAGGGTCTGCGTTTCCTTTCAATGTGGTGACCACATGTGCAGAGCTGAAATGAAGGGAAAGAGAGAAAGTGTTTCACGTCTTTCTAAAAGCTGAATACTGCTTCAGTCTGATGGACAGAACACAAAGGTATACACACAGTTGGTCTTCAATAATCACACTTCCTGTCAACACTGTTGATCGATAGATGAGTATGTTTATGCAGTGTGCATTATTACGGATGTAAGTAATTGGGCGTGTGTGGGACCAGGACTCTTTTTGTGTTTGAGTGTGTGTGTGTTGTGCTTTGGGGGCCCAGTTGCAGCTGTCTTTGACAGCTGCATCACGGGTAACATCTGATGAAATGTTGCATCATCTCCTCTATCTGTGTATGTGTGTGAATCTATGTATGGGCAGCTGGACAAAATCACAAGTTTGTGTTTCTTTCTTTTTTTTTTTTTTTTGGAATGAGTTACTGTATAAGAGTTGAGCATATGAGATTGTCTGCTTGTCTGAGATTCTGTGTGTGTGTGTGTGTGTGTTAAAGTAAATGGAACAGGATGTTTACCATGTGTTTATATTTCTTGTGTAAATCGTTGGCGACAAAAGTTAAACTTTCTGAGGTCTCAAAACTCAAACATTGTGTGTGTGTGTGTGTGTGTTTAGCATGAAAATGTGGTTGTCTTTTTTTTTTGGCAATAAGTTTGAGTTCATTGTCGCCCTACATTCCCACTTTCAGCAAAATTAGTTCATGTATTTTGCACTTTTTATTTCCACGTCATTGCTCTTTCTCCTCGTGACGACAGTGTTTTCCCATCAACACCTGTCTGTCGACGTCTTTCTCTCTGGTCTTCCCCTCTGAGTCATTGTTGTGCTTTGTCTATCTTTGTTACAGTAGTTTGTCATCATTCCTGTGGTCCTCTATGGTTGCTTTAGACAGAGTCTCTCAAACAAATATGTGCACACGTCACTGACCCCCAAATGAATGCACATCTGACCGCAGACCTCACATTTATTTCAGTGATCCTTGCAGTAGGAATGCAACGTCATAGTTGTGGTATTGAACAACTTTAGTGCGCTGCACTTAAACAGATAACAGAAGTGGGAGTGAAACCTGTGATTGCAATCGTCTCAGACACTATACTTTTATAGTGAATTTATGTAGCATTTTAACATTGGTAATCTATCACACCATTAACACTGTTACATCAGCATACATATAGAAAATAAATCTGCTGGACAGTTGTTCCTCTTGCACCAACTGAGCTAAAGTTAATGATAATCACTGATTAATTATTATGTATTCACTGTTAGCTCTTAGAGCAGGGCGTTATGCATATTGAAATCAATATCACAATACTATTAAGACTGTTTTTCTGGTATCTGTATATCAAAATCACATGTAAAATGATCTAATTGATGTTTAGTGCAGTTTACACACACTAATGCCCTTCAGTTGCTCAGGTAACGCAGTGATGTCATCCCACATGCAGGATATGACCTCACAAGTGATCTCTGACCTGAACTCTCCGGCAGTCGGAAGCGGAAGAAGCAACAGATGGAAGATGAGAAGGGGGGGAGGGGGGTGGAGCAAAGGGGAGAGGAGTTTGTTAACTGTGTTGTCTGGGATTCCAGCAGGATTAGGCAGAGGAAGTCGGGACTCTATTTGTGGTGCTTAAAGGGCAAAGCTGGAGGCAAGACCAGAGAGTGACGTTACCACAATGTGGATCATGGACCACACTCACTTTCATGTGCACGTGCGTGCGCGCACACACACACACACACACACACACACACACACACACACACACACACACACACACACACACACACACACACACACACACACACACACACACACACACACACACACAGATACAATAACAACCACTCGAATACACACATTCAGCTGCTTGATTATCCTGAGCTTTTCTAAATGGCAGTCTTATACTATATGACTTACAGCAGTGTGTGTGTGTGTGTGTGTGTCAGGGGTTGCAGGACAAAGAGTGTCTTGTATTTTGGGGAGGGGTTGGGGGGTAGTTGGGCCTGTTGGGTCCAGTCCTGGGGGCCAGGGATGGGAATGTTCACTGTGTGTGTGTGTGTGTGTGTGTGTGTGTGTGTGTGTGTGTGTGTGTGTGTGTGTGTGTGTGTGTGTGTGTGTGTGTGTGTGTGTGTGTGTGTGTGTGAGCAGAGGAATACTGCTGTTTGCTGAGTGAAGAGCACAGAGGCAGCAGAGACTGTCCAAACACACCTCTGTTTGTCAAGTGTGTGTGTGTGTGTGTGTGTCTGAGAGAGGGCGACTGAGACACAGAGAGAGAGTGTGTGTGTGTTTGGGACCGTGTGTGAGCAAGAGGGTGTGCTATGAGCAGTGATGGAAAGAGGTTTAGAGGAGCTCTGTGTTTGTTTGTGTGTGTGTGGTGTGTGTGTGTGTGTTCTCCCCATGCTATGACCTTCTACTCAATGAGGACTTTCATATCCCCTCCTAGTCTCCATGGTAGGGGAGCAGACAGGACTGAAAGAGGTCTGTCTCTTCATACCTGTGACCTACTCACTACACACACACTCATACACACTAGCCCACACTGCAGACTTTGCTCAGGTTGTGTTTGTGTGTGCGTAGGTGTGTGTGTGTGTCTTTACTGTACTGTTAGCTGTTTGTTTGGCTGATGAGAGATCAGGAACGTGGGTGAGAGATGGAGGGGGTGGAAGGAAAGAAGGGATGATTTAGGGAGGGCGACGTAGAGAGGGGAGAAAAAGAGGGAGAGAATGACTGAGGGAAATAAGGAAGGATGAAGTAAGAAAGGGAGGGAAGGATGAAGTGAGTAATGTTTGAAATGAAGGGAGGGAGTGAAGGATGTGAGTAATAGGTGAAGGGAGGGAAAGATGGAGGATCATGCACGAGGAATTCCTGAAGAGAGGGGTGGAAGGATGGAGGAAGAGGGGAAAGGAGAGGAAAAAGATGGAAAGAAAAAGCAGGAGCGAGTGAGTAAGAGCAGAAGAGTGAGGGTATAGAGAAGGATGGAGGGAAGAATAGCTGAAGAAGTGAGACACAAGAATGGATGGAGAGGGAAAGATGGAGAGAGAAGTTATTGAAGGGAGGATATATGGAAGGAGACGGGGTGAAAGGGAGGAAGGATAGAGGGTAAGAGGAAATGAGAGAAAAGCAAGGGAGGGATGAAACAGGAGTTAAAGGGTCAGAAAGAAAGCATATTTTCTCAATTATACCACTAGAGGTAAGTGAGAAAATATGTTGGGGTTTGTTTTGTAATTGGGTGAAATGACCCTTTAAAGGAGACCAGGTTTTAGAATATTCAGCTGACATTTGACAGCATGGACAGAAACTATTAGTATCATACTTGTGTTTGTAGGTAGTAAGGGCCTCTGTGTGTATATGTGTGTGTGTGTGTGTGTGCGTGTGTGTGTGTGTGCAGTGTGATTTATTCTGAGGCCAGGTCTGCCTCCAGCTGTCCCAATGGGGTCCCAATGACTCTACCAGCTGCAGACCTCCACCACAGAGAGACGGAGGAAGAGAGAGATGGAGAGATTTTGGGTGTGTGTGTGTGTGTGGATAGTGGAAAAGACAACATCATTTTCAATCTGCTAATTCTATTAGATTTTCTTGCTTCTCCTCCGGAGCAGAGGTTTGCTCTTTCAGTGAGCAGTCTGTCGCTTTCATGTGTCATGCATCCATCCATCATGATGCTACTGTTGAATGCAGACGTCGTCATCTCCAAGAGATTTAAGCCTGTTTGCCAGAAATAAGAAGAACATTTATGTTTGCATACTTTTTGGGGTCATGCCGGTGGATTTGAGGGGGATAATTCCAATTGGTTGACTGAGTTTATTTCATGATATATATCCATACAACAGGACCCTCATGAACAAAATGAGCTAGGATAATATTTCCATGCTAGAAACGCAGTCTTGTCTTGTTTTTATTCTGTTGTGAAGTCAGTTGTTGACTTCTACATAGTACACTTTGTTCTAATACAACCTATATAATTTAAGCCTTGAGTTGAACCTTTGATGTAAACATACAGGTTGATTCACTGGAATAAGGGGCATTTTACAATAAAGCCACGTCACACTTTACACTGGTCTGCCCCTCAAGTGTGTGTGGCTGTGTTTGTGTCCCAGCATGTGTAGTCTGTTTGATTGGCGAATGTAAATGAGAATTTGCTTTAGCATGAGCTGCCTGGTTAAATAAATAATTCTTCTCCTCCCTTGCAGGTCCTGCTGAGGTTCCCATGATGTCCCCAAATGGGTCAATCCCCCCCATCCACGTACCCCCAGGATACATCTCACAGGTTAGTGTGTTTTTTCCTCAGTCTAATGCTCTAAGACATGTTTTCTTTTTAATGTTCATCATGTGTTTGTGTGGGAGAGTTTCGGTCAAAATAACTCAGACACAGGAGGAGACCAACACAAAGTGTGCGAGTGCATTTAATTAGCCAGTGGTTTATTTTCTTATGTGATCTAATATTGAAACTTAAAATTATATTTTTCTTAGTAACAAGAAAGTTTTAAGTCTGAAATCTTGCCATAATTGACCATGTTTCCAAGGCAAATAAGATTTAATTAGGTGTCGGTTCACTGGTGCTAGTTGAGCTGCCAACTTCTGGTTTGTTTCAGCGCACTGAAGCTTGTTTCTGGAAAATTCCTGAAATGCAGTAAGGAAAATGAAATAAAAATTATCTATTTTCAGCCAAAAAATGGCAAGTTACACATTTCTGTGACGGACTGGCTGATAGTATATAGTATAGTATTTATTTTTGATGAACAACCATCATCAGACGTGGGTCAAATGGTCATCATTAAAGAATGGCAAGCATTAATATGATGCAAGTCAGTTGTGGATAGCTTATGCACATCAAACCACACAGAAAGCACCAGGCATTACAACCATCCTTGCTGTTGTAGTTTAGAAAGAGTAGTAACCAAGGCAGCCTCCTCCACCAACAGAGCAATGAGCAGGAATGTGCTGAATTTTGGGTGTCAGGGGGCATTTGTTGACTCTCTCATATTTGTGTGTGTGTGAGAGCGTGTCTTCTCTACCAGATGTCCTCACAAGAACAGAAAGATGAGAAAATCTCCCAAAGTGAGGATTTAATCTGTGTGTTTTTAAAAATATTTCAAGTTTCACATTATTAATTGGGTAAAAGTTGGTTTTACCAGGTTAGTGACTTGGAGGGGTTAAAGGTTAGTGAATCAACACAAGTGAATGGTCTGTCCTCACAAGAATAGTGTTACAAATACATCTGCGGCCTGCGTATGGTGGGATTGTGTTCCTATGCCAATGGAAGTCAGGTCATTGGCTCACTGTGGGTGTGTGTTTGTGTTTGCATGTGTGTGGGTGTGTGTGTGTTAGTAGGGACTGGGCCAAGTGTGAGCGGGAAACACTGTCACTCTTACATAAACACGCCTGATAGGGGAGACAGGCACTGGGTGGGTAGGGTTTTTTGTGGGGTTAGCGGTGGAAGAAGGGATGGATGGAGAAAGAGCACTGCGGTGGTGGAAAGTAGTGCATTGACAGATGGATTTTGCACATGTGTGTGCTTGTCCTCTGTGGTTTGTGCTAATGGCTGCATTGTGATGGTGGGAGTGTGTGTGCACATGTGCATGCATATTTGTTGGTCCCTTCCAGATTACATTATTTGGAATAATATGTGTGTGTCTCCTTGCCAGTAAATGTTGCGTGGGCATGTAGGCAGGATCCACATGTACTCTTGCAGGGACTTTGCCCTTGTTTTCCTGTCAACACTCTGTTTTTCTCCTCTGCAGCAGAGGAGGGGATAGGGGGCCTCCTCTTCCTCCTCCTCCTTCTTCTCCTCCTCCTCCTCTCTGTTTTTCTCACTCGGATTAGTTCTGTAACCCTCTTCCTCCCCTCCTGACCCTCTTTAATACTCGCTCTTCTTTCTTTCTCTCTGTCTTATTCTGGCACTGAGTCTGTTGCCTCTCAGTGTGTGGGGGTTTTGGGGTAGTGTTATTTGGTGTGTGTGTGTGTGTGACTGTGTGTGTGTGTGTTGTTGTTGTTGTTGTTAGGGACCAGCAGATGACTTCCCCTCTCTGCAGGGAGTGTGTGTTTGCTCTCTGCTTGGAATGCAGGCCTGTGAAAGTGTCTGAATAGTTGGAATGTGTGTGTGTGTGTGTGTGTGTGTGTGTGTGTGTGTGTCCTAGGCCATGAATGTGAAAGTGAATACATGTATGGAATCTATGTTAATTTGAGGTGGTTCTTTGAACATTGTTGTTATTGAAATCTGCATACCGTATGATGACAACATTGCGGCACTTGTTTTCACCACTTAAAGGGCAGACGCATCGTGTTAGCACAATGTCTCAGTTGTTAAGTAAATAATGTGATCTATTCCTTTATGAGATATCCACCATTCGACAGACAGAGCACCTGCTCTTACAAAATGATTGACAGCATAATTTTGTAAGAGCAAGTGCTCTAGGACCTTTGAATCCTTAAAATAGCTTTAAGAATTGATATAAAGAATATTATGTAAAGGAGTAGTTCAATAATATGTCTATTTGCTTTCTTGCCAACAGTTAGACGAGAAGATTGATACCACTCTCATGTCTGTACGCTAAATATAAAGCTACCGCCAGCAGCCAGTTAGCTTAGCTTAGCACAAAGAGTGGAAACAGGGGGAAACGGCTAGCCTGGAGTTGGTTCACAACCTCATTGTGACAACAAGTTACTGTAAAACTGGAAATTGTCATTTTTTCACTTCGGTTTTTGCACAGATTAAACAAATAGGGCATACTATGTTAATAATGAGCTTTGGAGGTGCTGATAGGCAGATTCTGTTACCTTTGGACAGAGCCATGCTAGCTGTTTCTCCATTTTTCCAGTCTTTATGCTAAGTTAAGCTAGTCGACTGCTGGCTGTAGCTTCATATTTACAGAAATGAGAGTGGTATCGATCTTCTCAAAATGTTGAACTATTCCTTTAAGTCATACTAGGCATTTTATGTACATAAAAACCTGTGATATCAGCCTAAATCATAGATGGAAACTAGAGAACTACTACTGCTAATTGATAATCTGTACATGAAAATGAAATTTTGATGTCATGTACCAAATGCAAAATCGAAACTTAATAATACAATACAAACTGATTCCTCAAACACTTTGAGCAAGCACATCACAGACTCTGAGAAATTTAAACTTTAGTACCCACAAATCATGTGAGGTCAGTAAACTGCACAAACGCTCACATCTCTACCATTTGGAGCTGTCAGTGTGCATCATTTTCAAGTGGACTGTTAACTGTGAAATTCCAGAAACATATTCTTATTCCTCCTACACTCACCTGACTTTCTCTTCTCTGTGTCTCCCGCAGGTGCTGGAGGATACCACAGGGGTCCGCCGCGTGGTGGTGACCCCCCAGTCTCCAGAGTGCTACCCTCCCTCCTACTCTCCAGCCCTCTCCCCCACACATCACCTGCCCCCCTACCTGGCTCACCCTCACTTCATCCCCAACTCTCACTCTTTCTACCCCCCTGTCAGCCCCGGAGAGCTGTCCCCCCACCAGTACTACCAGCACCACCTTCCCCCTATGTACGCCGACCCAGGTACTGACATGCTGACTGGACTTTATCCCACTGCCAAAAAATCAGGGGTTTTATGTGGAATCAAAAATCCAATTATTAATCCAATTTAAAAATATGCTTTGCACAGATTTTTAATCTGACATAAATTCTCTTCTCTTCTTTCATCTCCCCTCTTCTCCTCTCCTCTCCTCCTTCAGAAATCATCCCAGTTTATGGGATGTCTAACTACATAGGTAGAGAGGAGACGTACAATAAGCCACAGCCCAAAAAGATAAAGGAACAGAGACAACTAGAGCGACAGAACCGACTTAACTCCCCTCCCGCCACTCTCTACAAGGGCAGCCTGGGGCCAGCACACAACGGATACAGGTGACCATACTGCTTTTGTGATCGGCTTTGACCGGATGATTGATTGTCTTTTTCACAGGTTAAATGATGAACTGTTGTTTGAAGAATACTCCAGTATTTTTAAGTGATTGGCTGTGAACAGACCATTAAGTTTTGAGGATACAGTCAAAAGTAAGAAAATGAGAACTTGTTAGAGCTGCCTGTGCTGCTAGAAGGATCAAAATACAAGGGGAAACCACAGTCTATTGGGAAAACTGTATCATCCTTACAATATACTGTATTCTTTAAAAATCAGCTATGATTGACTTAATGGTCTGCTATCAAAAAGTATATTATTCTAGGTGACATTACATGACAAACACCAGTTTTCATCAGCAGATGTTCTATCAGGGACATGGTTGTTTGTATTTAATGATGGCTTTATGTAGTTTAAATTTCACCTAGTTGAATTGTTCATCCCCCCCCAAAAAATGTTTTATTGTTTTGAACACCTTTTAACTTTTCACACCAATTACACACATTGATGTCGTTGTTATTATGGACGCTCCGATCTGCCAGAGCGCTGTCAGCGCTGATACTCACTTTATTAAGCAGATCGGGTATCACCCGTGACTTGACTGATCCATATTAAATATAGTTTCTTTGTCAATGTCATACTAAAATTCAGTGTTTTTGCTATCAGTTACATTTATTCAGCAGACTCAGTTTTAAGTGCCACAGCATTCCTGGGCTCATGTTACTTTACATTAAAAAAATTCTACACAGTGTGGAATACAGATTTTAAATTTGGGAAAAAAGAGAGCACTGGATCAGTACTATGTATCTGTGGATACTCTGAGTTGAGATATCGGTATCAGGCTAGAAAAAGTTGAATCGGTGCATCCCCAGTTATTTGTTTTTAAACCTCAATAACAACTGAAGTGGTCATTCACTGCGGTCAGAACTGTTCCTGGTCACAAATATGGCTTGATATTTCAAAGTTCTGGCTCGCATAATAAAGAGATGCTGTTGCAATTTTGTTTGTGACACAGCAACAAATCACACGCCCCGTCACTTGGGTCAGTGGGAGGAATCAGCAGTCCAGGAGGGAAGAAGCCAGAGAGACGACTCCGCAGCAGTCCACGAAACAGTGAACCAGAGACACACACACAAGGTAGGACACACTCACACACACACACAAAGCAGTAAGATAGACTGGCACACACAGCAACAACGGTTCACAGTAGGTTTGAATGTTTTCCTGAAAGCATACATTGATTTTTTTTTTCTTGCTTTTAAGCATCAAATAGCACCTTCAGTCAGTAAGCCACACTGAACACAGGCTCACAATTAGACACAAACCTGCACAGCAAACACACACAGAGGGTGTTAAAATTTTGCCCCAGCTCATATCTCTCTGTGTCTCTATGTGACTGGCTTTGTCCTCTTCAACCTCAGTGCCCCTCTGCATTCAAGCAGGCCAGATAAAACACACCTTTCGTTCCTCTCTTTCTCTCACTCTTTTTTTTTTTCTCACAGAAAGCCCCCCCCCCCCCAAAAAAAAAAAAGAAAGTGAATGGATGTATGCAGCCTCACTGAGGTGAAGGGATCCAGGGGGGGATTGAGGTGGGAAGGTGGGGAAGGGGGTAAGAGAGGTTGTCTGGGTAACCACATAGCTGAACCCGTCCCTGAGCGCTATCGTTTTACCCTCGCTACAATACCGGCCTTGTTGGTGAAGGCTGAGCCACGGGGGGGTGGGTGAGTGAGAGGGGAGACAGGAGGGGGAGGGGGGGAGTCACATACCTGTAGAGTCCTGCTTGAGATGAAGGAAACCTTTGAGCTCCGAGATTTAGACACCACAGCTCAGCCTTATCTCACACACACACACACACACACACACACACACACACACACACACACACACAGACATACACATAAAGAAGTGCACATGTACAAAGACATGAGAGCACACACACACACTTACTTGTGGTACTGTTCCTCTTTAATGACATGTCTTTTGACATGTCAGATGTCTGAGTTATTAAAAAGAGCAGAGTATATCTTTTGTGCACACACACACACACACACACACACACACGTGGTTATCTGCAGAGGTGATGACAGAAAAACATAAAGAGACACATAAATTCATCTACTCCCTCAATGTAACTGTCAAACTCTTCTTTAACTTTACCCTCCTCATAAAACTTTGGTTTAGTCCCTCACAGCATGGTGTCAGATCAGAGGAATATTATATTATTATTGTTTTATTATAATATACATCTGGGTCAGGTGGGATCCAGGAGAGTGGTGTAAAATTTGAGCATTAAAAAAAAATATTTATATGTCCTGCATATAAAGAAAGTTGGAAAAAAAGTTCGGAACATAACCATGTTGTTATGTAATTTTATTTTTGTGGTGACAGAATTGTTTTGTATATAGAATATTGTGTGGACACAGTGTATATTTTAGATTGCAAAAGGATGAAAGCATTATGGAAAGGTATGTTTAATTGGTTGGTTCACCCAGATTACCAAAAAAACTTATTTTCTCACCTACCTTTAGTGGTATCTTGCTATTCAGTTTGAGATTTCTGCCTCCACCTCAATAAAATAGAGGTGACTGGAATTTAGTTTGTTCTGCTCACAGCGTTAAAAAAAACAAAAGATGTTTGAAAAATTCAACAGCAACAACTCTTAGTTACTCTGGATAATCCACAGAACATGCTGTCAGTTTTCATTGGGACTATTTTTTAATAGAAAGTAATGCCTATTAAAACAGTTCACTGAGCTGATTAATCCTTTAGTTGATCTACAGAAGATTAACTGACAACAAATGTGATAATGAATTCATTATTTAAGTAATTTGTAAGCAAATTTGTAATACGACAAACTTTTAATACAATTCCATTTTTCACATCATTGTAAATTGAGTATCTTTCTGGTTTGGGCGGTTGAACAAAACAAGCAGTCTGAAGATGTTTGGACATTTTATTGACTAAACAATTAATCTGTTAACCAAAAACTAATTGACAGATGAATTAATAATGAAAATAATCATTAGTTGCAGCCCTACTGTTTACTACAAGGTCTGTAAGTTTTTAAAAGAGTTGCTGTTGCTGCAAAATTCTATTCACATCATTGACAGATTTCTAATAACGTGCAAATAAAGCTAAAAAATTCAGCATGATTAGATACCACTAGTGATAAAACATGTTTTGTTTTGGGTAAACTGATCCATTAAAAACCATATATGTCAATTAGTATTGTAGTATTGCTCACACACTGAAATGCATTGAAACCTGCACACGTACACTCATAGACGGTGCACAGTGAGTGTGCAAGTCTGGACATCTGCAAATGCAAAAGACACACTTACAGAAGAGGCGGTGTTTGACTGCACTGCAGTGGGGGAGACTGCACAGCTTCTTAGAGTACACACACACACACACACACACACACACACACACACACACACACACACACACACACACACACCAGGCTGACATAGAACACATAACAGAGAAGAAGAGTGCCAAAGCAGGAAAAGGAAAGCAAGGTCAACAGCTCAGCTTATGAGTTTCATAGTTTCACGTGGCACACTACTCAAATAACAGTAAAACACACGACAGACAGGAACATGTCAGCATGTCGTCTGTTGTCTGTTCTGGTCTGCCAGGGTCTCAGTACTGGGCTGGAGATCAGGCTGAGTCAGCTAGATGTACCACACAACACACACACACACACACACACACACACACACACACACACACACACACTAACACACACACACACACACACACACACACACTAACACACACACTAACACACAGACACACACATGCACAAACACCCCGTGACTGGGCTTCCTGTAAAACAATCAGAGCATGAGGGTCCAGAGGATTGGCGGGAGGTAAGGGGGGCAAACAGAGAGAGGAGAGGAATGCAGGAATTGAAGGACAGATGAGAGAGGAGGGAGATGGATGGAAGGTTTGCAAAGAGAAAAAAAAAAAAAAAATGAACCAGAACTCCTACATCACAGGGAGCGGAGAGATGGAAAGACAGAGTTAAAAAGCAGAGTACAAACATTCCGACAAAGTTGCTGCTTGGCCCGGCGCATCCAAGTATGGTCCAACCCAGAATACCACACACACACACACACACACACACACACACACAGACACAGCCGCCTACGCTTTGCCCTTGATGCCCTTGCTCTGTGTATGTGTGTGTGTGGCTATTGCCCCAGTGCCAGTAAGGCAGCAGGCTGACTTGGCGAGCACAGTGTCCATTCCCCAGCAAAGCCAGCTCTACAGGCCCTTTTCCTCAGAACTGAGCTGCTTGCTGAGCAGAAACAGATGTGGGCCCCGTCCCCTCTGTTCCTCCATCTTGGCTCTGCATCATCACCACCGCAGATCCTGTCTCTCACTCAGAGAAACTGGGATTTCAGCAGAAACAGATGGGCCAGCACCCTCAGCTCCTCCATCTTTGGTTCTACGTCATTGCCAAATGCTGTGAATTCAGGAGAAACCAGATGTGTGCAGTGACTGCTGTGTCCACCATGTTGGCTCTGTTGAATGGGATATGAGAAAAACAAGAAGGGTTATAGATATTACAGTGGTCTGCTGTTGTGGTATGAGAACAGTGGAAACACGTGTATCTATTATGTAGAGGGAAAGTATAATACAAGTTAAAATGATGTATAACTAGCTTTCCTTTCTTTTTCCTGAAGCGCACTTTGAGCCTCAGTTGCACAATCATCTTAGCAACGAAAATAAGGGAAAACATTTCATGTGTCTTCAGTGTTGACATAGTAAGTCTAAACCAAAGCATTTTCTAAAGATTTTTCTTCATTGCCAACCATAATGACAATGTGCCAAGAAGGATATTTTGAAACAAGGAAAACCCTATTGGAATTCAGTTCTTGGCACATTCTTTGCTTCAGACATGATGAAACTTTCATATCATATTTATTTGAAATTAATTGGAATTAAAATGAATTATTTTTCTTCCTGCATATCCATAACTGTTTTATGCAGAAGACACCAGAAGATTCATTGTCTCTTGTATCAGTGATGTGGATTTAGCTCTTTTTTACTCTGACAGAGTTTCCTACTAATTAAGTTGCAGCACCAATGAACTGACAGTTTTAGAACAATGGCAGTGGTAAAAGGAGGCTTATAAAAGCACAATGTCCTGTAATGTTTTGGTGATGTCATCCCCATTAGCTCCAGTGGCCTTTGACCGAGTCATGACTCAGCCCTTAAATTAACATCAAACTCCTCTTTTAGCTCCTCCTGCTGTAACTGTAGTAATATGTGTGAACACACTCCCACCCTTCCCATACTGGGACTGTTTTGATGTGGATCACCATGGCGATAATCTCAGCCCCTCCCCTTACAAACCCTCCAACCCCTTTCCATAAACCCAAATATGGCCATGTTTGTAGGGCCAGATGAAGGGCAGTGGGGTGGAAGAGAGAGACTAGAAGAGGGAATGTTGTGAGAAGAAAGAAAGAGATAAGACAAGGACAATGGAAAGAAAAGGGACAGGAATTGGGGAATGAAAAGAGTCAAAAAAGGCGAGAATGTACAGAAAACAGAGTGAGAGCAAGGGATGGCTTTACCAGCAGAGGAATGTCTTTCCCGCTAATATCATGTAAAAGGACTAGTGGGATTAGAAGGAGTGGTTGTTCTCGCAAATCACAATGAAAACACCAGACATTTCCCCATCCAGCTGAACGAACCTTGTGATACAAGACATAAATTCGCCTTACTATCAAACTACAACACCCGACTCTGTCTGTATTAACCAGAACTGGGTTACATCATATTTTAAGTCCTTTCATCTGCTTCAGCAGGGGAAAACTGGGTTTGACTTAAACAAACTAAGTAATTAAATAGACAAAATGCACAAACCGCAGACATCTGGGGCTTACTGCTCAAGTGATGTGTGTGCACTTAGATTTTGAGAGGATTTAAAGGTTCTGCATGTAGTATTTAAAGACCATTATTAGGCTAATTTTGAGGCGTCAATGTGGCTGCTGTAAATAAAGAAGAGGGCCATAGAGAGGAGCTGCTCACACCCTTTACTTTTTCACATTGTGTGTCACTGGGCTTTGCTATGCATTGTTTTAGTAAGTGCTCTTCTTTACACAGCTAAAGTTTGTTGTGAGGGCAGATGCCGAAAGCAGTGAGAGATCCATGGAAGATTCACTTTCTACATGTTTATCAAAGTCAGACTGAAGAACTTTAACTTAAAAACTGAAATTCTCATTAAACAACAGGGTTAATGGGAAAGTTGGTTGGTGTTCATTTTGTAAAAAAGAAAAAAAAACAACAACATGCAACAGCACGTCATAAGCACTACTCGTTACGTGAACGTGATGGTAATTTAACTTCTTGTTCTCTAAATAAGCACTCGAGTCACTTCTGTACAAATGAGAATTAAATGAGTCCCAACTTACTATCTTGTCATGAACTTCTTGTGCATTGCTAGACATTAGAAAATAAGCAGCATAATTCTGTAAAACTGTAAATGATTACGCTGATGGGAAAATCTATCAGGTGATTGACTAGAGAGAAGTGGGGCGAGCGTCCCTATCCTCGCAGAGGTCCTTAATTAAGGCTTCAACAGCAAAATCGTTTTCAAAATCCATCAGCCTGTGAGAAAACACTCTTCTCCCTTCATATCATAACTCATCATATATCACTCACCACTCATTTCCAGCAGCGACACTGCTCTATCTCGCGCATCAGGTGTCAAATATCGTGCAAGCATCGTAACTCTCGTACGTAACAAAATGTACATAACGGACACTTATGTCGGAATGAAAGTCTACTCATTGTATCAGTAAAGCGAGATTTCGGACACTTATGATCATCATCGCTGACAGGTGTAGTGTCACAGGACTGTAATTTAAGCACCTATAAAATCCGACACATTGAATTGTTAGCAGAAAGTAAATAGTTCCATTGTGAGAATTTTTGAGGGATCTAAACAGTGCATACATTTCACATTCAGAATTCAGACACTCAAATAAAATGGCGGACAGTAAATAAATACAAACAATTCACTTTATGGTCAGCCCAGAATAGAGTACACAGCTGATAATGCATGTTTAAATCCAGGGGACTGTTATGAATGATTCTAGCGGTTATAACATAATTAACTGTTAAAATTAAAAAATTAAAACAATAACAAATGACTGAGTGGATGCTGGTTAAATCCTAGTTCGGACTTGGTCTTAGGATAGGGATCAATTTTGCCAGTCTCAGTCTTGAATCTGTCTCAAGTCAATTTTTATTTGGTCCTTAGCCTTTCTCCATTTCTCTGCCACTGTCACTCTCTCTTTCTGCCTCTGCTGTCTGTCTGTCTGTCTGACTGCGAATGTGTCTTCCACTCTGTCTGCCAGTCTGCAGTCACTCTCTCAAGACTTTTTTTGGGCTGAGCAGGGTCGGATGGGGTCAGGGTTCTGACAAACTCATCCCCCATAATCCCTCTGTGCCTGGCCAGGTCGCTGCGCTGTTCGCAGCACGTACACACTTGCATAAACACACGTGCATACATGCGCACACGTTCATGCTCTTCTTGGAAAAGTGCATAGAGTTTTTGTGTCGCTTGGCAGTTGAGACACTCATCTCTCTCCTTAGTGAGAGGGCTGCAGTGGACAAGGTCTCTCTGTCTCTCTCTGTCTATGTTTATATGCACACATGAAACCCGGTTATTGAGAGAAATCAGGTTAAGGCAGGGAATCGGAGAATGCAATTATATGTGTTTATACTGAGACTTATTTATTTTAGTTTCAGGTTAAGCTGGACTTTGGATTTCATTATTTTGCACACAAGGACGCACGGATAGTGGTGTGTCTTATGCACTGCTGCCATAGAAATACTTTCTATAGCCTTTGTCATGCACATGCACACTTTTTGAAAGCATTATACATGGCCAAAAATCTGTTTTCTCCTGCAGAAATCAAGCTGTATTAACCAGACTCTTCCAATCCCTTGCCCCCCATTAGAAAAACTGGGTTTCTCATTTACATGAAGTCCAATAAATCAGGTTACTGCAGAAAGACAATAACAACCAGGGTTCTTATTTGCATGCCTGTCTCTTCCTGTCTGTTCTGGAGTTTGATTTTTTAATTTGAACTTAGATTGTTTTCCATCCTCTGCCTTTATTTGCTCTTTTCTCTTTCTTACGCTACTTGTCCATTTCTCTGTGCCAGTCTCCCGGTCTGTCTCTCCCTTTCTAATCCCCTTTATAAACGATCAGGGCTCTGGCCATGAGAACCAAACCTTCACCATGACAACCACAATTTCAGGCATGTCCCAACGATTTCTCTGCTGTGTGTGTGTGTGTGTGTGTGTGTGTGTGTAGCCCAGCTGTTGAACAGATGGAATGCTCACTATGCAGCAGATGATAATAGTGTGGAATCCAAGGTCTGTGCCCCTCTCTACCTCCATTTTTTCCTCTTTCCTCTCCTCCCTCCTTCTCAACTCTGTCCCCACTCCTTCCTCTCCGTCCTCTCCGTCCTCTCCGTCCTCTTCTGTCTGTCCTCCCACTCATCTCCACATCTCTCTCGCTCTCTCCCTTTCCTTCCAGCTGAGTTTCCGTTACTTTGCTTTGTTCTCCCTGATTAGAGGCTTCTAAAGATGGGTATCATATCTCACTTTGTTCCTTTAGGGCGACACACACACACACACACACACACACACACACACACACACACACACACACACACACACACACCCTGTGGCCCGGTATGTGTGTGGAGTGGGGGCTGAGTGAACGGCCGTTGCCACATTTTTCACATTTTTCCTCTAGGCCTTAAAGGTCTTTTTCTGTCCCAGTGCAGACAGACTGTGTCTAAGAACCACAGGCCATCATGCAGGAGGAATGCAACCTCCTCACTTTCAAAGTGACTCAGTTTTACTTTGGCTCTATTTGCTAGTGACGCCACTAATTGTGTAGTAAGTGTGTACGTGTGCGACATTAAAAAAGATTGTTGTAAACATGTCCATGTATTTGAGGAGGACTGAGTGAGAAAGTGGGGACAGAATTATAGAGTGTAGGAAGGAATGAGAAGGAATGAAGCTCATGTTAAGTAGGTTATTTATGTGAATGTGTGCTTCCAAATAATCCAAAGTGAGTTTTCTTACTTTGTTCCATGGAATAGAGTTGCAGTGTGGAGAAGTTATTTCAGGTATCCAGGGTTTTGGAAGTAAAAGTCTGCTAACTAACAGCAAGCAAAAGCTAAAAATTATGCTTTATAGAAACCTAATTAGCAGTTAAATGAATAGTTTGACATTTTGGGAAATACACTTATTTGCTTTTTTGCTGAGAGTTAGATGAGAAGATGGATACCATTCTCATGTCTGTACACTAAATAAGAATTCATATTAAAGCAAGCAAGCAGGCAGTTAGCTTAGCTTAGCATAAACACTGGAAACAGGGGACACAGCTGTAGTTTTCGCCACTGTGAGATTGCCAGGCAACCAACTCCAGGATGTTAATGGCCTCATTAAGAAATAGTTTCAGCTTGTGCCAGTAGGCAGGCACATGGCTGTTTCCCCCGTCTCCAGTCTTTTGCTTAGCTTAGCTGATCGGCTGCTTGCTGTAGCTTCATATTTTGTGAGTGGTATCAATCATCTAACTCTCGGGATGAAAGAAACTAAGCGTATTTCCCAAAAAGTCAAACTATTCTTGATTGACATTCATCTATTCTAAGATGACAAAGTATTCTTAATTTGCTACAGCTTTGATTTGTGCCCCTGACTAGGTTATTTTCCATTAGCAACAGCGGCTGAAGCTAACGTTTATTGTAGTATTTAGGGCCATGCACCATACCAAAGTGACAAATAAAACCCCGATTTCTCAGAAACACAGTTGAAATGATTAAAACTGATGGCCATAAAATAAACTTGTATTATTTGTAGCTTATCTAGGTGACTCTTGTGTTAGACAACTACTGATGATGTCACAAAAGTTTGTGTAATCCTTGCCTCACATCCTCTAAGCCCTCTCCTCCCTCTCTCCTTTCATCCCTCCCTTTCTCCTCCTCTCTGTTGATCCCTGGCTCGCTCTTTGTCTCTCAATTTTCTTGTGTTTTTGTACCTAATCTCTTATCCAGACTCCTCTTGCCTGTCCTCTCTCTCTCTCTCTCTCAGCAGTCTGTCCTTCAGCGTCTCTCTTTCTTCCTCTAAAGCCCCCTCTCGCCTGGTTTTGGCCCGGCCTGCTGCTCCCCACCTCCCCTCAATTCCCTCATTCCTTCTACTTTTCCTGCTGTCCGTTGCGCTGCCTCGCTCCGTCTGGCTGTCCTCAGTAATCAAACACAGGCGGTCAGACACAGACAGGATGTGAGGTCAGACGAGGAGAGGAAGTGAGCGTGCGTGGGTAGCACATAAACAGAAGAGAGAGGAGGTGAGGGACAGTGAGGACAGAGGAGTGTGTGTGTGTGGAGTTACACTGGGAAGAGATTCAGTTTCTGTTTCAGCCGTCAGCATCAACTCCTTGTGGTTGTTCTCTATATTAAACACTTAAACAGCTGCTGGACTCAACAACCACA
The DNA here is from genome assembly GCA_008360985.2 of Macquaria ambigua. NCBI lineage: Eukaryota > Metazoa > Chordata > Actinopteri > Centrarchiformes > Percichthyidae > Macquaria > Macquaria ambigua. Next base: position 41,942 of record VMKM01002282.1, read on the forward strand.
ACAAGTCATAACACTCAGCGGTGAGGTAAAGCAGTAGTGTTTTTCAAACTTTATTACCGCGCTCCTGAAATATGAAATAAATCTCTTACTTCTGTCACAAGCCGAATTTGTGGGTTAGCCAACCTTTTTTTATAGTGCTGAAATATTAGTCTGTCTCAATTCAGTGTAGAATTGTTTAGGCTGTAAATAGTTACGTAATGTAGCCTTTAAATGTAGGGTTATTCAAGTTCATATTTCAACCTGTATGGTGTCCTCCTTTTGGTCCTGATTCAGCCCTTGAGAAGTAGTGAGCTACAGGTTGACACAATTACAGAAAAGCATAAATACAAATAAATAAAAAATCATATTTTAAAGGGATAGTTTGACATTTTGGGAAATATGCTTATTTGCTTTCTTGCCGATAATTAGATGAGAAGATTGATACCACTCTCATATATTATGGCCATTAAATATGAAGCTACAGCCAGTTAGCTTACCGTAGCTTAGCTTAGCACAAAGACTGGAAACAGGGGAAACATACAGTAAAGCCTGGCCCTTTCCAATGGCAACAAAATCTGCCTACCAGCAGACCACAATTGAATTTTTTTCACTCAATGCTAGTAAGGAGACATTTAATTTTCAAGTGGAGGAAAACTCTTCAACAATACAACAAAGGTAGTGTTGTATTTTGTATATTTAACCTGTTATATGACTCTCTACTATTAGAGATATCTATCATTCTGTGATTGACTGTGAGTGACTGATTTGTACCGAAGTAACAGAGGAATTTGAATCTCAACTCAACGTCCAGTTTTCTTCTGGAGCTTTCAACTGCATCAAATAGTCTTCATCAGTAGATGGAGTTTGCTCAGGAGGGATTGTCTTTTAATAGGGCTGGATGATAAACCAAATTTCAAACAATAAGTCCACAATTTTCAACTGCTTATACTGTAATTAATCAAGACAAACACATAAAAAGTAAGCAAGGATACTTTTTTTATATTATTATGTATTTTGCATTTTTTCAGCCCTAATTTGAAATCTTCGATCTTTCACTTCTAAACAAGTTATGGTGCATAGCTGTCTCCGTCTTTTGATAAGCTACTAAATTCAACATTTGTGGTTGAAGACATCCTCAGCAGTCCATTACCAAACTTATTGAAAAGAAATGCAAACACAGCACCAGCCTCTGATCTCTGACAGAACAAGGAACCGGCAGAATGTGATTTTTACCATTTCACAGTCAGAGCAGAAAAACAAACTGAATTTTTTTGAACAGTGAACTTCCAGAGAAGCCATCATCCATGCATATTGTTTGATTATTAACATCTGTTGTTTGTTGAACGTGACAGCTGAAAATATGCTGTAATGGAATTCCACCTCTTTTTGCCTTAGCCGTGTTAGCTGCACCAGACAAGTAGCTACAGGACTGCAGCATTAAACAGGCCATATCCTCCGTTTTCACTCAGCTGTGATGAATGGGTTGAATAAGCAGGGTCAGCCTGTTAGCTGACAGAGCTGTTCATGTGTGGAGCTGTGTGTCTGAGTGTGTCTGAGTGTGCCTTTATTCCATAAAAAACAAAAGTTCAGTTTTGTCCAAATGGATGAATGGGGACAAGTGTGTGTACGGAAAAAAAAAGTGCACAAAATGAGCCATGTGTCTAGCAGTGATGCAGAATGTGTACTTCACCTGTTGAACTCTAGCCACAAAACCAGACCCAACACACACACACACACACACACACACACACACACACACACACACACACAGTAGCTAAACTCCCCTCCTCCCATCACCAATCTCCTGTAACCTGATACTGGGACTTTGGAGACGCACACACACACACACACACACACATACACACTCACTGTCTCTCTCTTGTGCTTGCTTTTTTATTCTGTCTAACACACACACACACACACACACACACACACACACACACATAATATATATATATATATATATATATATATATACACACACACACACACACACACACACACATGGAGGTCAAGTTGAGGTTGTGCTTCCATGACATCACTGTTGCCATGACTCATAAGTGTACCCCCAGGCACAGTAAGGCCCTCTCCTCCACAGAACCTGTCAGAGGGACTTAGCTACTCACACACACACATACACACAAATAATCTCTCATTCATCACTTGTTCCGAGTATATTTTCGAAACACAAACTGCTTTGTACACAAGTATACTATGTGTGTGTTAATGCCCATTTGATGCAAGTCCTCCTCAGTCCTGTACCACTGTAACACACTCATCAAACAGACTTGGTTTCATATGCGTCTTGTATTGCTGACCCTCACACACACACACACACACACACACACACACACACACACACACACACACACACACACACACGAACACATCCTGTGTGATTTACAGTAGTCAGACTCAGATGGAGAAAGCAGGCCTCCTCTGGTCGGAAAAACCTCAACTGCGGGGATCACACAGGGGGGAAAGACTTCCATTACCCACACATGTGTACACACACACTCACTTGCACGCTCCCTCCTAACAACCCCGAGTGTCCAATAAATTACCTTTAGGCACATCGTATCACTGGACCAGACCCGACCTACATGGGTGTGTGTTTGTGTGTGTATGCTTATGCTACATATGTGTGTGTGTGTGTGTGCCTGCCCTTATAATGGAATAGTCCACCCAATATCATGCTCAAAGTAGCTGCCCCGCACCCCAACACAGTCAGCTAGTAGAGTAGAAAGAGTAGTAGAAATGTCTAATAAGTGGCCTTCATTAGCTTTAGGGCTGCTACTCGAGATTATTGTTATCATCAATTGATGTTTTGATTGTCTTTTCAATTAATTGATGAATAACAAAAAAAGTGAAAAATGCCTTCCACAGTCTCTCAGAGCACAATGTGATGTGTTTAAATTGCTTTGTTTTGTCCGACCAACAGTCCAAAACCCAAAGATATTCAATTTGCAATGATGTTAAACGGAGCAAAACCTACATGTTTGACATTTTTCCTTGATAAATGAAATGAAAACATATAATTGATTGGATTAATTTTCTGATTGTGAACTAATCGATGGTTTCAGCAAAAATGACCTTATAACGAGCCCCACCATTTTTATAGATATATGTCCTTTTTCTACTTTGTCACAAAGTATGTAGACAGACAGACAGACACTTTATTGATCCAGAGGGAAATGTAGGACCATGTATAGTGATTACACTACTTAGTGTTCTTAGGATATGAGTTAACATTTACTCCTCTTAACACCTGTTTTCTGATTGATGTTTTCTGAAAGGATCAGTATTCTTCTGCCGCATAGGAAGCAATGTGGAGCCTCACATATGTGAATTAGCAGCTATGTCTGGTCCAGTATATTATGTGGCATCTGTGTCAAATAATCAAGTGAAATCAAACTAAATAAAAGTGGAAAAAACTTAACTATTTAAAACAGTGTCATGAAGAGAAATATCTTAATCCTGTTTTTCTTTGTAGGCTTGTGTAGTTATAAAATCCAGCAGCAGCATTATATAGCAGCACAGTCATTACATACATATGGCCTTGTTTTCAGTATAATGACATGCGTAATAAGTTGTACTGTGGGGCTCCAACAACACTGCTGATGTCAGATCATTCTGTGGATAAATATTCACAGGGACAATTGATTGAAAATGATACATAATAATGATTAGGATAATGATTTCTATGAACTAAGGCCTCCAAAGATAACCAGCATGTTCTATGTTCAGAACAGAATAGTCACCGTGGAATATGAGTCATATTTTTTTTTTTGGTGATCCCCGTTTTATTTGTTCGGTGTCGGGAATTCGTGACTAATGCCTTTCTGTGGAAAGCTGGATAATGTAGTGTTTTTTTTCCAAGGCCTGTTATCATCATGACTTGATGAGATGAAATAGGAGGTTTCTGAAGAAAACAAATGTTGCATCACACACCATTAGACAACACACTTTTTTTTTTTTAGAATTTAGGTCTGTTTTTACTCTACTTTGGGCTATTTCTGTGGGGTTTTGTTTTCCACAGATGGTTGAATTACTATTTGGTTGGATTATTTTCACAGACAATATTGGGGATGATTAGGGAGTCACAATGCATTGTAGCTGACTTTTTGACCCAAGAATTTCTCAATCGAGATGCAAACCTTGGCTGACCTTGGGCAATAATGAGCCATAGATTTCTAGATATCACAATAACATGGCTTGTGGGAATTGAAAACTCGTCTCCTTGTCAATCAACAGCATCATTTTAGGCAGCACTGCCTAAATTGCTAATGCACATCTGTTTTGAAACTGGAGATGGTGGATTTTTTTTCATTTCTTCTTCTTTCTTTTTTTAATTTAGATAAAAAGTCAGCAGTCAGAATCAAATTTAGAAATGTAGGAATTGTGCGCGCGCACACACACACACACACACACACACACACACACACACACACACACACACACACACACACACACACACAGATTGCAATTATGACCTGACATTTGGCACAAATGCCTCCATGATCTCTCTCCTCATGTCACACCCACAGTGCCAGTCTCTCTTTTTAGCTGAATATTAAAAAACTTGTTGATTTTTTGATAATTACTATTTTCTCTGTCTCCTCAGATCACGATTCAGAGGGGAAGCGTGTTCAAGACCTGCTGTCTACAATCGACAAACCACAGGTTGGTATGCACACCTCCTCCAACAGCTGCACGCACACACACACACACACACACACACACACACACACACAGACACACACCACTAACCACTTTCATCAATCATCCCTTGTCTGATGCAGTCATATCTGGCATGAGTGTTGATGTACTTTCCACATGTTCATCCTGTCTCTGTGATTAACATAAAAATCTGATGCGTGCACTGCAAATAATAACTGTAGTGACTTGTGTATGCAGTGTATCTCTCTTTATAAAGTCATTTTCAGGGCTTTAATAACAGCCACAGGGAAGGTAACTGACCATTTCAGCTCTGCTCAACCTGGCCACACGAGGGCAGCATCTGCTCATCCACTCCATTCACTTCCCACTATACTTAAACACTAAACACCAACAGCTTTTTCTCCTCCCCCAAGGGGAATGTGAATGAATGAGCTGGAGCCATGCAGACATGGTTTGGCAGAGAGGGATTGCTCACTCTCGGTTAAAGCAGTTTGGTCACAGGCTGTGCAATTGGACCATTTGATATCTGTGAGTTTATGACAGGGGTTGAAATACACAGAGAAAATGGAGTGTAAAAGAGGGAAAGACATGAAAAGAAGAGGTTAGTTCAGAGATTTGAGCTTTGAGCTTGATGCACAGTAGTGATTTATTTGCTCTCATAACCTCAAATCACCTCTACACTGATACTGCAAGTTTATTAGTTATAGTCGAGAAGAAGAAAAGAGAAGGGAAAGAAGAAGCGCAATTTTGAGATTTCCTTGTGTCATTTTTTCTATTTTGTGTCATAAACTGCAGATGTGATGTTCTGTCACTTTTGGCACCCCATTACCCTAATGCATTTATGTAGGAGGCAGTAGTTTGGTGTGGATAAATATATATAGGGAAAGACGGTACGTTTTACAGTCCTCCCTGCAACAGCAAAAGTGCCTCTTGATGGATTCAGCTGTGTACCATACAGACACGGCAGCAGGTGACGCAGAGGCAGAGCTTATATGAGAAAGTTCTTCATTTAAAGATGTTCACAATATTACCTTGTTCCCCTGGTTGTTCTGTTTGCTTTCGTAGAAATAAGGTGCGTTTTCTTCAGCTGAAGGAGTAATTCGCTTGTGAGTTGTCCTTGTACCATTTTACTCTTTGTGCCTCAAGAAAGATGTAGCAAACCACTTTTCATCTCAAAAGGCCTGAGTGCTCATAATAGCACTGGCTACATTTACATGCACATGACGATTTGATTATGGCGGATATTCACAGCAAGGCATTACACCAATTAAGATGTTTATGCAGGTTGCTTATTATAGACATTCATTTTCGTATTTCCTTGCTATGGAGCATAGACTGAGTAATTGCTAAAGATGCCTTTCCCTCTAGCCCTTCACTACAGAGTATCACTTTGTATAATCTCACTAACAGCTGTGGTGGGCACTCGGCTTAAGGAGTTTAGTTTACTACACATTGTGCAATTTTAAACCCACTATAAAGGTAGTATTAGAAAATCATATGCGCATGACCAAAATAATGTTAAGTATTGGGACCCTCCGGCATTCAACTTTACACCTGTACCTTTCTGTCATGATGCTAACATGGTATACGTCCTTGTGGGCATGTCACAAAATGTGACGAAAACTAATAGAAAGTCATAGTTGGATTAAGGGATTTACATGATTTAAATGCTCTTCTATTATGAGAATACAAGTTGAATATTACAGTATTTACGTTATAACATAGACGAGTTAGGTGTCTACATGAGCAGTTAATAGAAGACGAGAACTAATGATGGATATACATCACCGCCTCACTTTCAGTGGCCTTTGCGTAACAGGCAAATCATTTGTAGATGATGAACCGGCTGTCTCTCAAGGTCAAAGAGCAAGAGGACCACAGACCTCTAAATGGTGCCCTTCATTCTTTATCTCCGTTTCTCATCTTCTTTTTCTTTTAATTTCTTGTTTCTTTGTGCTCTTTTCTTTCTGCTTTCTGTCACTTTGTCTTGCTCTCAATGTCTTGGTCTCTGTTGCTGTTTTGCACATCAAACTGCCAATGCATTCATCAGGCCATTCATTACGTAGAAGCCTTGGCATCATATTTATGTATCCACAGTGTACATAGAAGCAAAGTGTTTGATAGAATGAGTGTGAAAAAGTGTTAGTTGTGAAGTTGGGAATAAATTCCACTCAAAGACATTCTCAGGCATGTGGACAAAGTGATTTGACCTCATAAAACCTAATCATTATGAGCAAAACTCTCAATAAAATGACATGTCTGTCTCTCTGTCTTTTCCTGTCTGTCTGTCTGTCTTCCTCCTAGACTGTCTAGGCATGGTTGTGGTTTGCACTGCCCTCAAGGCACATTCATTGCCTATTCAGTGGATGTGAAGTCTGGAATGGCAGCAGACTGTGCTAAATCACGCTAAATTGGCTCACCCACCATGTGCCGCAACTAAAACTCCCATAAACATGCACGCACTTGCAGCCACACAGACAGGCACACAGTTAAACACACAACACATGCAGGGCTCTTTTTTGTGAGTGTTCATTTTAATTTTCTTGTTTGTTCCCGGCATGGATGTGCCTGAACCAGAAAGAGCAGCTGGAGTAATGGTTTCAATGACACATTGTTTTACTGTGATACTCTCTTTTACCTACATATTCATGGGGGAAGAATTACTGCTGCATAGAACAGAATAGAATAGAATAAAATAGAGAGGACCACTTACCAATAAAAATGTATTAAATTAATTGCCCTACATACATGGAAACATTTTGTGCATGGGTAACCTTACTTGGCTTCATTGTGTATATAACATACAGTATATATGTTAATGTGTGTCTTACAGGTGTCCAATGTGCAGGCGCGGGCTGCACGGCTGTCCTGGGCCCCCCCGGCAGGGCTGGTGAACAGGCATAGTAACGGGATGCCTGTGTCCTGCTCCTTCGAGGTCTCTCTCTCAGATAAGGGACGAGACGGAAAGTATCGCCTTATATACAGGTAGGAAACACACCACAAGCTAAAAGAATACAGTATCAGCTACAAATATGCATGTACGCTGGTGTGACTTTTGTGCTTTGTTTGTGTGTGTGTTTCAGTGGTGAAGAATTGGAGTACCATCTTAAAGACCTAAGGCCAGCGACAGACTACCACGTACGGTAAGGACTTTGCCGTAGGACGTTTTTGACTTGTGTTTTTTGGATGTTATGATATTTTATACTATCAAACCTGGTTACATTCCTTTGTTCTGTATGTTAGGTTTGTGGGTTTTCCCTATACAGTATAAAGAGTCTAGCTTTATCTAGCCATGTTTTTGAATATTTTATTTTTTGTGTGTGTTTGCTTAAGGGTGTCTGCAATGTACAACTCGGTTCGAGGCTCGTGTTCAGAGGCTGGCTCGTTCACCACACACTGCAGCATCCCCGACGTCCCGTTATCCCCGAAACTCTCCCACCGCACCAAGAGCACCCTCACCCTACAGTGGAAGGTACAGGCACAGACATCTTCATGTTCAGACACTCCTTTTCATCTCAAAGACAACTCATACAGTAAAACGTTCATCCCAGTGACTCAGCAGCTACCAAACAACACTTAGCATTCTTTATGTCTAATCTCATGTGTCTGTGTCTACCACACTATATTTGTACAGTGATACACTTTGCAAAAAACCTTTATTCTTTGATGAAAGTAAACTGTATGTTTTGACATCACATCACCTAATAAAGAGACATTCTTGCATTGTTGCACAATGCCGTCAGGGCGCATCCCTCCGCCCTTTCTGACCTTTTCTGCACAAGTACTTTCGATCCACTCACACTGTCACTGATAAAGAGTGACATCAGTCACCCAGAGAGGATATGAGGCCAGTCATAAAAACACGGCGGGTATTTTGTCTGTCTCAGTGTCAGGTCCTTTTCTCCTTGGCTAATCTCTCCGTCTCCCTCTTGTCTCTTGTCTGCCTCGCTCGGCCCATTGCCCTGTCATACACAGCCCCCAGGCGACAACGGATCCAAAATCACAAACTACCTGCTCGAGTGGGATGAGGTAAGTCTGTCTCTCGCTCTTGATGTCCATTATGTGTCATTCTTTCCCCTTATTTTTAAAAAGCACTTATGCCTATCACAGACGTCAGTAAACGGATGTTAACATTCAGCTCCTCAGACAAGATGTAATAAGCCTGTGTTTTATGTCGGTCCCTACTCTCTTTCTCCCTTTCGTACTTTTTCACTCTGTCATGCCTTTTGTTCTTCATCTATTTCATTCTTTTCTCTAATCTCCTATTGCAATTAATCTTACCCCCCTGTTCTCATCTAATCTTACTTTCTTTTCTATCCATGCATCCATCTCTCCTCTCTTTTGCAGGGAAAGAAGAACAGTGTGTTCAGAGAATGTTACTTTGGGAGCCAGAGACACTGTAAGCTGACACGACTGTACCCCGCCTGTGGCTACACGTTCAGAGTGGCCGCGCACAATGACATTGGCACAAGGTACTGTACTGAATACACAAACACATGTGCTGTACACACAGACACGCAAGTGAAAAAATGTATTCATGCACACTTCATCAGAAATAGCGCAGAAGTCGGATGCCATAGCTCTTTCTTGTTCCGTGTTCATATACAGTAAGAACACGGATTTAATAAAATACATGACAGCTTTTCACATGAGGACCCGACAGTTGGCCCTTAATATGTGAGGTCTCAAACCATATTTTTAGTAACTTATACCTGTGGGAGCAAAATCAATGTCATCCACAACCTATACGTTTTTATGATAAAGTCTGAATAAATCTGTACACACCCATAATGATAGACAGAGAGACACAAACATGTGGCTATTATTCTTCCTCTTTCTCATTTTCCCTCCATTTCCCCTCTCCTCTTGTCTCCTCTTTGTCATTATGGCGGGGAGCATCTCGCCTGCAGTCGTTAGGGTGACAGGTAGAAGGGAGTAGGTGATAGAGGGCAGCGAGAGCGAGGGAGGAGATATTAGCTCTGTGGCTGAACTCAAAGCGGCTTTAATGCATCCTTCAGCTTGATTCCCCTTTGAAGCACACGGACACACATATTCGCACTAACATACTCGGCTCACGCAAGCTTTTTATTACTTGCTATTTCTCTTACTTGAAAAAAGTTTTCCTTATTCACGTTTTCCTCTCCTTTCACTTTTCAAAAATGCTCCTCTCCCCGTCTCTGCTGAATTTGTTATTCACGATGCACAGCCTCCCTTCCCTCTAGCGCTGCTGTCCGTTTCTCCTCAAAAGTAATGATACATCAAGTCAATAATTTGCTTCAGCGTTTTAAATAAAAACAAAAATGTGAATGAAATGGAACTGTGTTTGTGTTTTGTGCAGTGGCTTCAGCACAGAGGTGGTGTTTTACACCATGGGCACCCTGCCTGCTCTGCCTCTGGCACCGCGGCTGGTCAAGGCAGGGGTGTCCTGGGTGACCTTGGAGTGGGGGCGTCCTGAGGGCAGTCCGAGCGAGGAGCAGCTCAAATACACACTTGAGATCCAGGAGGACAACACCGTGAGTACCACACAAGTGTATATTATACGAAAACATTTTCAAAGTTTATGTTACTGGCACAGGTTCTTTTCCATTACATTAAAAACAACCCTCATAGATTTGAACGTGGCAGGAGCTACATAATCCACCACAGTAAACATGAAACCTTAATTTGGTTTTGTGAAACTTCTATGTTTTTTTGTTATTGGATTGAGCTCTGTGCTTTCAGTCACTTGAATCCCACAGGAAGAGAAAGAGGAGAATAAAAAATATCCACCAGGAAACTATGAACTTTAAAAAACAGGTTTTGAGAAAATATTAAAAACTGCATGCATAATGCATCGCAAAATAGTTTGGGGAAACAGCAGATGCACAGAGCAGTAAATCCTTAATGCACAAGCATACACACAGAAACATACACCATATGCATATGATTCAGCATGCATATAAGAAGGGAATTGCTCCCACACACTGCTTCACCCCCTCAAACACACATAATGCAAAAGTCAGCATTTATTACATCCATATGCTCAAAAATGTGTGAATGCTGAAAGATGCACTTTTTTTGCACATAGATTACTGACAGTGTATCTCCCACAGGGAACAGACTTTCATCCAAAGTACACTGGAGAAAACTTGACCTGTACTGTACAAGGCCTGAAGAGGAGTACACAGTATAAATTCAGGGTAAGTGATGACATGATGTGGATGCTGGTGTGTGTTTGTTTTTGCATGAGTGTGTTGTCTATTTTTTCCTGCTTTTGTTTTTAATTTTTCCCCCTACTTTTGTGTCACAAAAATGCTTTAAAGGAATAGTTTGACATTTTGGGTAATACACTTTCACAACTCACTTTCTTGTTGAGAGTCAGATGAGAGGATCTCTACCACACACTGTCTGTACGCTAAATATGAATTCATATTAAATCAAGGAGACAGTTAGCTTAGCTTAGCTTAGCATAAATACTGGAAACAGGGGGACACAGCTGTAGTCTCGTTGTCACTTGTCCTTGCTAAGAAAAAGTTCCGGTAGGCAGATATTTCTTTTTTTGCCTCTGGAGAGAGCTAGGCTAGCTGTTTCCCCCTGTTTCCAGTCTTTGTGCTAAGCTAAGCTAACCGTCTGCTTGCTGTAGCTTCATATTTAGCGTACGTACAGACATAAGAGTGGTATCAATCTTCTCATGTAACCCTCAAGAAAGCAAATATTTGTTTCTTTGGTGTGTAGGCTACATGTGGTGTGTGCATGTGTGTCAGAATGATAGATATGGACAATAATTAGAATGATTAGCATTAGCTGCTTTGGTGTATGAGATGAGAAGGATCCACCACATAGGATGGTACAATGAAAACAGCAAAATTAGATTTAAAGAGTTATATAAAACCCAAATAATATGGTATTCAAAGTAGATTAAAGCAAACCTTCAAAAGGCTTAGCTGCATACACTTTTGTTTGATTTCAGGTGCACTGTTGAGTACACCTTTTGAACACTAGAGTCATCATGTCTGCCTTTTCATCTTCAGTTTTTTACTTAATCAACTTCCAGTCAGTGATATTTTCTTTCTGTTAAATAAAAAAAAATGTTTCCAAGGATACCAAACTATCCAGGTGTCTTTCAGTGGTTATACAACATCCATCAATCAAGGAAGAAATACAGCATTTTACAGCAAGAGAATTGGCTGCAATTTAACCAGTAGTGAAACAAGGCAATTCACCAGCCATTTAGCAAGTAGAGAACACTGTCCAGCTCTACTAAAAGCTGTGATAGCTGATCGTAATGTGAGGACATTGTGTAACAAAATGTACCGACGGTTGATCAGTAGATCTCTCTAAGTGTGTTTGCATGTGTGTTAATGCAGGTACTCCCGTGTGTGTCTTGTTATCTTCAGTGCATTATGGTGCAATCATCTCAAACAACACCTTACGTGTACTTTCACACACACACACACACACACACACACACACACACACACACTCACTCTCTCTCTCTCTCTCTCTCTCTCTCTCTCTCTC
>VMKM01002282.1:54411-79409 GCA_008360985.2 Macquaria ambigua
CTCACTCACTCACTCACTCACTCACTCACTCACTCACTCACTCACTCACTCACACACACACACACACACACACACACACACACACGTGTACATGGCAGTAGATGTTTTCAGACACAAACACGCATGCTCACACACACAGAGACAGCTGCATTCTTTGTGGTGTTCATGTGGTGTGAACATATGGGAACAAAGCAGATTGATTGTCCACTGGATGGGGTAATGGAGGGAGTAAACTTAAGAGAAATGAAGGCAGAGGAGAGCCAGGAGAAACACAGATGAAGGAGCAGAGAGTAATGGCTCCTATTAATCAGGACAGTTCCTTTACTTCTTGATAGATTTCTCTATATACGTTCCCTTCTCTCATCTAACCACGCTCAATGTGCCCCTTTTTTGTCTTACACTCCATCTTTACTAATTTTGTTTCTTCTTTTACCCTATTCTTCCCTCCATTTCTCTCCCATTATTCTTCCTCTGTATCCTGTCCTTCTGTCACACTCATTCTCTCCTTTTTTTCCCCCTTCTCTCTTTCCGTTTTCTTTCGTTCGCCTCCCTTGAACCCTCCCTGCAGCTCATAGCATCGAACATGGAGGGAAAGAGCAGTCCCAGTGAAGTGTTGGTGTGCACCACCAATCCAGACAAACCAGGCCCTCCATCTACACCCTGTGTCACCGCAGCGACGCCCTACGGATTTACCGTCACATGGGGTAAAGATACACACAATTACATACAAACACATGTACTATGCATATACGTGCAAGTGGAAATACACACAGTCACATGGCATTGCACTAACATGACCACCAAAAGTGAAATTTGAATGTTTACATTCATGAGTGTTGCTTGATCATACATTACCCACTTATAAAATCCATCCTTTTCACCCTCTAACATACAGATGCATTCAAAAGAATGTGTTTGTTTTTTTTCCAATTTTGCACTTGTTATAATAAATTTAAACCTCATTCCTAGTCATGTGTTTTAGTCACTTAGTCGACTGCTGAGATACTAAATATAGTATAGTACACGTGAACCTGATTGGGCCCTGGCCTAACATTTCAAATTGAGATCTGTTAATTAGTTGGTGTTTTTTTTAGAGTGGTGATAGACGCTCAAAAAAAAAATCTAGCAGAGCATATTGCAGAATAAAAGCATTGATGAAAGGTGGGAAATTATGACAGACTGCTGCCTCTGGGGTGTTATCATGAAACTGAGGTAGCAGCCATAAAAGCCATCATGTCTGCTATCATCCATCTGTCCTGCATTAGTACCGCAGGAGTCAGGGAAGCCTGTCCTTTCTCAAATGTTGTAAATAGGGCACAGATCTCACTGTATGTCTCGATCTCCATTCAGATCATTGATTTGACTCTAATAGTTATAAACACATTTTTAGAGTGCTAAACAATGTGATTTCTTCACTAGCTACAGCTTGACCATTTCAAGTGACATAGCTGAACTGCATTCCCTCATTCCCTTGTGCGCTGTCTATTTGCTTTAGATACTTATTTATTAAAACAGTACTACCCAAGGGTGTGCTTAACTGCAATTATGGCAACAGTGCTGATACAATAAGTGCGAGATGAGACACGGCCAAGTAGGTTGTTCCCAATAGTGTATTATTTTATAGTTACCATCACAATGTCTGAAAAGTTTCTTTGAAATAGTCTACATACAGATTAATACGGACATAATAGAAACTATAGAGCAAATTTTTACCAGCTCCCTTGCTACTGAAACATTTGGCAGCAGTTTGATAACTGTGCTCTGTGGGAATTATCATTTTTATTTGGCTGAAAGACAAACAGTCTGTCACAGCCCCTGACAGCTTATGAGTTATTGTACAATGTCTTCAGGATTGATGAGAATGCTAAGTGTCATGAAAAGTCCCAACTCATGACTTATGAACGTGTGTTATGTAATTTTTGTATAGATTTCTGGGCCATTTTTAGCCACATGACACCTTTCCCTGAGGCCTTAAAGGTCATCCTGGAAATTTGACATATTACATGTATTCCTCTCAGTTGCTCTCCAGCTCATGATGTTTTTGCATGATGTTAACCCAAACTAAAATGAGTTAATCTATTCCTCCAACAGATCCTCCCCAGGACAACGGGGGCTCAGAGGCTCTTACGTACCTGCTGGAGATCTCAGAGGGATGCTCTGAAGGTACAACTTACATCTGTCCGTGCCACACATTCAGCTAATTTGAGTGCTTGTTCTAAGTCCATCATCTTATAAAACAAAGCTCAAAATGTACCATCTGTCCTCTCTCCCCTGTGCTCGTTCTCTCTATGCGTCCATTTCCCTCACTTACTCTCCTAAAAAGAATAGCGGCCATAATTCACTCTTTGTTAGCATCAATTCAGCACACAGCGTCGTTGAGATTTCCTCAGATCTGCACTCCACGAAACCAAATGTTCTCTTGTTTCTTTTGGGAGAAAAGTGGCGTCATTTCTTGAGTCTGTATTCATTCAATCACATCAAAGAAAGAGGAGTTAGTTGTTTATTGGAGACTAGTGTTTAATACCAAAGAACAGAAGAATAGAATATCAAAAGTTCATGTTCTTCTTTCTATGATAATGGGAGGATTTTTGTCGTGGGAGCTACTTTGTGCACAAATATCAAATTGGAAAAATAATATTGACAACAATATCCGTAAAGATGAAGAAGCAATTTGGATCAACAGCAACACATGTTTAGCTACAAGTCCAGTGGATTGGTCTAATTAGGCAAAATTGTATGTAATTGGTTTATTTACCACCTGTCTTGATTGTCTGCAACTCAAATTTACTCTGTGCTTTTTTTCAGTATGACAGGATGTGATATGATTTATCTCCACTGTAGTTTGTTTTTATCAGTAGTTGTGTTTTATTCAGGGCCTTTAAACATCAAACATACCTTGCGCAGTAAAACCTTTCTTTTTACCCATGATTCCCCTGTTCTCTGATCTGATCTCCTCCTTTTTTCTGTGCCCTTTTCACCTTCCTACCTCTCACTAAGTTGCACCAGCGGTGAACTCTCAGGATGGCTCTGACTCGTCTCATTGTGTTTGCTGTGATTCAGTATATTACTAAGTGTGTTTTGTGTGTGTAGCATTACTGTTCTGAAACGGATGTTTGGGCAAACTCTTGAGAAAATAAGTTCCATACAACACTCACTGAACACTGTCTTTTTTATGTGCAGGGCTTGAAAGTTTATGTTTATGTTGTAGTCAGAGTATGCAAATAACTCAAGCGTATGCATTACGTATAAATCAAGTGCTGCTTTACAGGTGGAATAATACATTTCACAGGCCTACACGATCCATCAACAGAACAAAAACAGCAACATAATGTGATTAGGTCAATAGGATTCTGTTCTGGGAAAATAATTAGGTTGACTACAGCATACATACGAAACAGCAGGAGATTCTGTGTACACTTATACTCATGTATGCAATCAGTTGTGTAATTGTGTTTTTGTATGTGTGTGTGTGTGTGTGTGTGTGTGTGTGTGTGTGTAGCGAGCCAGTGGGAGGTAGCGTACAGTGGTCCAGCAACAGAATGTGTGTGTGAGCGCCTGACACCTGGGACCTTCTACCGCCTACGTGTGTGTAGCATCACCACCGGAGGACACAGCCCGGTAAGACACAAACACACACGCACACACACACACACATGCAAAAAACAACTTCAGAGTGGTAACTTTGAATTTTCACAAACAGTTCTTGAGTTCGGAGTGGGGCAACAGTGATTCATCGCTGATGCTCATGTAGAAAAATCTACAATCTGCACACACATAATCAGCAAAGTATAATTAACATTTCCGCCAGTTATTAATCTGATCTTTAACTGTAGTTCCTTTTCTTTTGTTTTGCTTTGCTGTGTTTATCACCGCTCCTGAAGTGCACTGTTAGTGTTCCGGTCCGTACATTAAGCGTCCCACCAGGGCCCTGCCAGCCGGCAAGGATTGTGGGTAAAGCCAAACACAAGGAAGTGCAGTTAGAATGGGGTGAGTGCAGACATACACGTACACTGTGTTTAGTTTTATTTACCAGAATGTATTTGAATTTTTTTTTTTTTTTTTATGTAAGGCGGCTAAATAATCCTCTGGCTGCTTAATATGTTTCCCTGGCCAACTCTAATGTAACCTTAGTCAACCATGTTTCAGCCTAATTGAGCCCTAATTTAGCCCATTAAATGCCTAACCTAGCCTCATATCTGACTTGACTCTCCTAATATCGGCCCATTATTGCAGATTAGTACTGTTATCTGTTGGCAGGCAAAAGTCTCCCAGGCTGAAACACTGAGGAAGTTCTTGTTTTAACCAGTTTAATACAGCTGGCAGCAGCCCTAATCAGCTCACATTCAGGCAGTGCTTCTACAATTACTGGCTCGAGCTGAAGGTCAGACATAATGTATTGGAGGGTTTTCCCCACTGTCTCCATCATTTATTACTTTAACCATACTGCAACCAAAGTGAAGCAGCTGGTGGAAGAAAGAATCCCTTGGAAGTGATTTAGAAATGCCCCTGGTGACCTGATATATAAGCACATGACATCTAAAACTTAACATAGCATTGAGTAAATCTTTTGAAGTTTATGTACAAAAGACATCATATCATCATATTGGTCTTTCCATCACACTTGATTTTAATTACATGTCATCTGATCACGGTTTTATTGTAATTGCGCTCTCTCTCTCTCTGTGGCCCTGTAGACCCCCCTCAGATCTCTGAGGGAGTGTGTGAGGAGTGTGTGTTCAGTCTGGAGATGAGTGAGGGGGACACCAAGCCAGCAGAGGTCTACCATGGGTCGGAGCTGCAATGCACAGTTGGCAGTCTGCTACCTGGTGCCACGTACAGCTTCCGACTGCGGGCTGCCAACGAGGCTGGGGTGAGAAATTCACATGCACACACGGCAGGAATAATAAGAAAAAAAGAAACAGGAAGCCCATCAACTAGTAATTCTCCAGGCAGTCCACAAAAAACATCACTTCCCTGATGAAACATTTTCAAGTTAGAACCATGCATCTCAACAAGTCAGCGTTTCAAAATGTATAAAAGCAATTCTTATTTTCTGCTTGACAAGCATGAAATTCTGTGTTTAATGGCTCTTATGGCCATGAAATCTACTCGGCACGCTGAATACATGGACTGTGGAGCCTTTTGATGTGAACCAAATGTTTAAAAAAAAACCTTAATTATTATTAAAATGTTTTTCATTGTAGCCACACACACACACGTAGACACAGATACACATGTAGACACAGATACACATGGCCAGTGTCTATTAGGTCAGAGTGTCCCAGACAGACTAACAACAGCCAAGTTTTGGATGCAGAAGTGTCCCTCAGTCTGAAGCTAACATCTGATTAGTTTGATCATCCACACACTCAAGAGTGAACTAGCACTCAGACTGGCTGATCAAATGCTGGCACAAACACAGCACACACACTTAGGAAGAACAGCGCACACATGCAGAGGGCACCAAAAAAAAAAAAAACAGCGCCAGGGCTCTTGCACAAAAACACACAAGACTCACGTGTACAGACATACGCAGGCAACCCAGTGTGATTTGTGCCACCTCTTCCGCTTGTGTTAGATTACACACGTGTCTCACCATGAGTCTGGTGTCCCTTTTCTCTCTTTTAGTTCGGAGCGTACTCTGAGCCATCAGAGGTGACGACTGCAGCGGGTCCTCCTGGCCAGTGCGGGGCGCCACTCATCACTCTCACCAGTAACACCTGCATAACGCTCAACTGGGAGGTGAGACAAGCACAGATACACTCCTGTATTTATGATAGGAAAGAACCAGTTTTATTAGCAAAGAAAGCACAAGACAGACGGAAAGAAGAAAGAGACAGAGAGGCCACATTTCTTAAAGCTGGTTAAAGAGGCCCAACCTCCCTTTTTCTGTTTCTACTGACCTAAAAACCTGCTGCATTAAATTTGTCTGCCCGGGCTGTTGTCAACAAGTAGACCCAGGAGACTGTGTTGTTCATAGCAATCCAACTCCCCTGGATGATGTATCCAAATTGAAAGAAAGTCTCTGGTGTTGTATCTTGAATTGAATAAAGCCTGTCTCTAGTAGTCTAGCCCTCATTTCCCTTCGGCCAGCTTTAATGTGGCACTTTATTTCCTGATTTATAGCAGTATGTTTTTAACTCCAAGTTCCCATTGGTTTTCCTGAGATGAGTGTGCGTTTCTGTGTGTTGCAGAGTCCTGAGGGTTCGGGTACAGACATCTCTGAGTACCGTTTGGAGTGGGCGAGGGAAGACGAACCCATGGAGCTCATCTACTGTGGATCTGCCACACAGTGTGAACTGTCAGACCTGACGCCTGCCACGGATTACTGCTGCAGGCTACAGGTAACACACACACACACACACAAAGACACACTCAAACCTCAAAGCCTACCTATGGGCATGAAATACATGTACACTTGTCCACACCCACACACACAGATACTGCACTCGTGCACAGGCACACAGAGATGTTTGCTCACAGGAAATAAGAAAGCACCTAAACTATACAGAGATCAGTGAAAGGTTGATGATAATTGATTGTATTTGTGTTCTGACTCTTAATCTGTTGCATGAATAAGTGCTCCTTATCCCTGTGTATTTGTCTAACACACACACACATACACACACTCTCTGTCTCCTGATGTACCCTCTGAAGCTATGAATCCAATAACAGCATGTTTTATGGCTCACTTCTTTATGGGCTCATTTATAGTTTTGAGGACAGCACAAGGTCATCCTAATGTCCCAATCAATGCTTTTGTGTGTGTAAACGTGATTTGTCTTTTGTGTGTTTGTGTGCACGTGTGTGTTCATGTGTAATAATAGGACAGATGCGCCTCTTAGGAGGACTGCAAGAACACACCACACAAGAGGCATCGACTTGGTTGAACTCTCTTTGACTCCTTATATCCTGTACCTGTATGAACCAGTGCAGAACGGTTCACCCACTGTAGCATTGTTTCATATCCGGATAGCCTGACATACACTTGTTTTATGAGAACACTTTAAATAGCCAGACGCTCACATTTCTTTATGTTTTTCAAGCCTCACTAAAACATATTTGTCACCTGAAGATAAATCAGAAATACTACTGAAATATAATTTTTTTTTGTCGGACCCTCACAGTATGTAGATAGTTTACTGCCAAGATAAAGTAGTAAGTCAAGTACATGCTGTAGACTGCAAATCATGCCTTCTACTCCTTGATGTTCACTCTCGTTAATGTTGCTGGGCTGTTCTTGGAAATTGGCTATAGGACATTTTTTTTATACAAACAAATAAGCGCTCCTCATGTTCTTGGAAGTGCTGTATATTTTCGACCATTGAAATAAATCCATCACTCCTCGCAGACAGCTTGTTTTGTCTTGCTGGTTACGTTTAACAGCCGCAAAGTGCTCATTTTGTTTGCAAATTAAATGCAATGCAGAGAACAATTTAGTCATTTGTTAATTGTTTTTTTTATTTTAGTTCAAGCTTTCAAAATCAAGCACATGAATTCTTAAAAATCTTTTAATTTGTCCTGTTTTCCTCCTTGCTGAATTTGTGTGGCAATGAAGGAGGCTATTTAATAGAGGATACCTGAGGTGAATATAAATGTGTTACACCGCACAAGAAATAGACTAATATTCTTTCGCAACTAATTTGAATTCATCTCCCTCTGCTGGTTTTCTTGTCTTGTTCCATTTTTCATGTCTTTTTCTCCCCTCTATTTTACTTTCTCTTGCTCTTTGTCTGTGTTTCCCCTCATCCTGCCAATTTATTTCATCTTTGTCTCCTTCCATTTTCACTGTTAACCTTCATCTATCTGTCTTGGTCTTTGTCTCTCCACTCATCTTCTTATTTTTATCATTCTCGTCACCTCTTTTCTGTACTCAAATTCCTCCATCCCTTCCTTCATCTCCTCCATCTCTCTCTCACCCTCTCTGTGTTATTGTGTCCAACGCAGGCGGTGAATCAGGCAGGTGCTGGTCCTTACAGCGAGCAGGTGAGTTTCCGGACCCCGGCGACGAATCCCGACCCGGTCTCCTCCCTCACCCTCCTGGACCTCCCGACCTCCTCGGAGTCGGGTCACTCCCCGTCTACCTGCCTCCTCCTGAAGTGGGACGAGCCAAACAGCAACGGGGCGGAGATCGCCTCCTACGTCATCACCCTGGATGACCAAACCATTACTGTGGAATCGGGGTCAAGTCACCTTGTCACAGACCTGCAGCCAGACAGCGAATACAGGTACTGACATGAATTAGTAGACAGCAGGACTGATGTGTGTACTTGAGCTAGAAATAAAAACCAGATATACTACCACAGACATTAATTGTTGGGCAGATGTCCATTAACATCTGATGTCAGAACAAATGAAACATTTCCTTCCTAAATCACTGTGAAATATTGGAATAATAAACCTGCATTAACATTTTTTGATCACTGTGGCCACCAACATGTTAGCAAACACTTGCTTATTTACACATCCAGTAGATACAGAACAACTTTGGTATTCATTTGGAGTCATGTATGCCTGATGAATGTAAGGTTTGGTGCTGGGTGTGTAGTGTACAATCATTTTCTTGAGCTTTTTGTTTAAAACAGCTGCCTGCTGTGTCTGAAAATGGAGCTATGAGAGTGAACAAAAACAGTTGCGGGCAGTAGAACCAAAACAATGATTTGAAAGATGCCAAAACACTCCGTAACCCACTGTTAAAGTCTAAAATTAAAATGCTTTTTTTTTGGTCTGCTACATCATACATATCTGCTCTGTAAATCACTTGTCCTGTGTTCTCCTCTGAGGTAATAATCAGAAACCAAAAGGGAGAAATTTGTATTTTATATTTTTGGTGTCATGATGGCACCCCCTAGTTTTGCATTAATTTGACGGAATGCCGTTCTGGTATTCGTCTACATAGATGGAGACCTGATTTCGATACAGCCAATCAAATCTTGCATAAAGCAGCTCCAGCACATTAAGCAGCATGTAAACATACCTGCAAATGTCTCTAACAACAGATATGTAGGCTACAACAAGTGTGTTTACTTTCCTTCCTTTTGGTGTAACGCTGGCACTCTCAAATGTTAACAAACTGATGCCTGCATCCCTGCCATCAACAGGTTTTAAAATATTCTTAAGTTAAATATGAAATGGTCCAAATGCACAAAATACCAAAACAACAACAGACTAGTAACTAGTTAATAGTTAATTCATGATGAACTATAAAAAAATAAATGATTAATGATAGCAAAATTATTTATTAGTGCACATTCTCTACTTGTTTTAAGTATTTCTGTTGATATTATTGGAAAAACAATTTTACCATATTATATATATCATGTTTTTAAGGTACAGATATATATGTAGTAGTAGTAGTAGTAGTAGTAGCTAGAGATGTATGATGAGCCTGTATGATGTTTCCATCAGCAGTGATGTCAGACCCTGTTGTACTCAAGCAGCAGTAAACAACCACTCAGTAATCGGAATCACCAACTACTGTTGTTATGCCTCTGTAAGCAATTCTGTGTCTACACGAGTGTGTGTGTGTGTGTGTGTGTGTGTGTGTGTGTGTGTGTGTGTGTGTGTGTGTGTGTGTGTGTGTGTGTGTGTGTGTGTGTGTGTGTGTGTGTGTGCATGCGCATGTGCATGTGATTGTGTAGTGAGTTCTTTGAATTGAGGGGGGAAAAGGGAGAGGGTGTCCAAGGTAGGGTGACGTGTGAAGAGGCAGAGTGAACACACCATTGTTTTCATTCTGAGGTTGTTTTTGTCCCGATGTCACTCTGTTCTCTTGCATAACGGCTGCCACAGAGGCAAACCACAGTGTGTGTGCTTGTGCACATGTATGTGGGTATGTGTGTGTGTGTGTGTGACAGAGAAAGTCTGCCTGTGGGAGTTTTTGTGTGTGCCAATGATGGTAATTCTGGTTGTTATTTACAGCAGTGGGGTCCTTCAAATAATATAATTCATAATTTATTCGTGTGTATGGCTTTGTCAAGGACTGCAGTAAATGTCGTTTGCTCTGCCAGGAGTGTGTGTGCTTTGGTGCAGGTTTAAAATGTCATCTTCATTCTGAGGTTATTGTTAATAAACAATGTTCCCTCTCCTCTGTCTGGGGAGAGCTGCCCTTAGTAACAAAAGTTCAAGAGAAAAATAGTAATTTAGTTTTTCTTATTTACATTTAATATATTAAGAAATGTCTTAATAGTACATCTAAACCACCTAAATAATGATTTTGACTTTTTTGTGTACTTTCTAATTACATTTCATGTTTTCATTGAATGCTTCATAACCTTCTCCAGAGGTTGTGCAGAACGTCTTTAGTCTTCTTCTTTAAAGAAGTTGGCAGCAGAGATTTTCTTTTTTTCAAATACAAAGTTTCACAGCCATGCTTATGCATCTTCGCTTAATACCGTCACACTCCATTAATAATGTTGAAAGGTATTTAAGTCTGTAGAGACACCTTAAGAGGATAATTGCCACAGAGTCGCACATCACGGAATACAGATTCACTAAAGCTGCAGTGCTAAGAAAGTGCACTCTTAAACTGGCAAGAAAATCTCAGTGACTAACAACAAGTAATTAAAGGAGACGGTGCGCTGCATGTTTACATTAGTTGCATTAGCTACTCATGTTGGCTTCTGTAGAAAAACCTGTCACTAAAATAGATGTATTTGCAGGAAGGTACAATTATTCACCTTGTTTCCCACTTGAAAAATAGCCATTGTATTTACATTTTAATCATTTTGCTAGCCGTCACTAAGCTGAGCAGATGATGAGTGACAAGGTAGGGGCTTCAGTGTTTTGCTCAGAAGGAGACATGGTTACCTCAAGCTTTATGGTTGTGCAGCGGCCGCTGATGTACCACCTTTTATTCCAAGATGTCTGTATCTTTTCCCTTAGTTTTCACTTCATGATGCAACGAAATGCTGCTGTGAAACAAAAACTGCACCTATTCTGAACTTTGATATGTAAATCCCTAAATGTAATCCCTCATCATCAAAAGCTAAGCTTCCTTATCTTTCATTCTCTTCCTTCTCCACTATTGCTCATCTTTTATCTATATGCTTAATTACCCAGTGGATGGATGAACATTGCCCTTTCTCCTCTGTCTTCACTCAGCTGCATGAATCATAATGAAAGGTTACAGTTAGAGAGAGGCAGCAATTAAATGTCAGATGGTAGATGCTCTCTAGCCGAGGGCCTCTGATATGGATGCTAATCAGCTGATCAGACATTGACAGAAAAAGGGTATGGAGGGGAGAGGACTTCCTAGAAGAAAGGCAGCAGGGGAGTTTGAAAAACAAAAATCTGTTTCTGCAAGTAGATCTGTGTGTCCTCTTGTGTGTTCACGTGTATGTTAGTATATTTTATATGATATGGGTATACATTGCACAGAACCCACTGTAGCCTGTCTATTGTTGTTAACTATCTCTAGATTGGCTTTTTGAGGAACACAAACCTTAATCAAGTTGGACAAAAAGAAAGAAATAGCTTTCTGTTGCTTGGAAAATAAAACGTTTTTTTCAAACAGCAAATCGTACAAAACAATGTGCAGCAGTGATTTGATTTCTGTATCGACTGTACTGTAGATACAGGGGAAAGTAAGTGGGCCAACAAGTCTGACATATTTACGCCTCATCCTGGAGATTACATCGAACTGTAATGGGAGAATGGTAATGGACGAAGGGATCACAGAAGCAGCTAAGGTCAAAGCTAATACACCAGATCAGCCTCTGAAAATTACTCCACCACCAGACAAATAGGTCTGCAAACACAGAAGAAAACATAGCATATACCCAGCATTTATGTGAACTCAGTCCTTGCACACATTCTCGCTGAAATTCAAATATTAGTAACACCATTTCGAAAGACATTACGTTGTATCTGATCAATAAATGTAAAATGTACATTTTATCGGAGGGATTTTCACGGTGTAACATTTTCTAACAAACAAATCGTAATCTCTCTCTCCTTCTCTTTATGGCGTGCAGTGTACAGATCCAGGCGGTGAATGCCATCGGCTCCAGTCCCTTGAGTCCAGCCCTGCTGGCGAGGACACGCCCCCTCCCTCCAGCCCCGCCCCCTCTCGAATGCTCGGCGGCTGGCCCTCAGAGCCTGAAGCTGAAGTGGGGCGAGAATGCCAGCAACACGCACACTCGCGCCCTGCTTGCCGATGACATGGTCTACACACTACAGATGGAGGACAAGAACCACAGGTGGAGTACACACACACACACACACACACACACACACACACAATCAGTCAGTCTACACCGCTCCTACATCATTGTTTACCTCATGGTATAGACTGAGAAGGGGGGACACAATTAAAACTTAAATTTATACTTTTAAGAAAGACAACAAGAACCCCAGGTTTTGTTCTCACTGTCCACCTCATCATATATGCTTTGTTGTTTGATTTTAAGTCTTTTACAGCAGCTCCTATATACCCTACACCCTCTGCATTACTTCATAGTATACACTAAGCTTATACTAACACTGGACATGAAACAGCTGCATAGATGATGATGAAGTGCCTTCTTCACACTTCTTGCCCGACAGTGTGTGATGCAATTCACAACATGGAGAAAGCCCCATGAGAACAAGCTGTACTTACAATAGCGCTGAGCGAAATCAGTATCATAATATTAATATATTATTTTTCAATATAAATCAAAATATAGCAAATGCATGCAAAATTACATTAAAAATAATCAAATTAATGTCAAAATAATCAAATGAACGCAGCAAACTGTTCTTAGAATAATTCATTTGGACAGCAGGATTTGGCGAAATGCTAACGCAATACAATTCATATTCTCATGAGGCAATTCCACTTATTTCCTTATTGAATTAAGTCCCAGCCACAGCTTACGTTGTTTACTGTTAACAGAAGTAGCAACAGCCAACCCTGATCTATTTATTATTAAATAGAATATTAATTGTTCTAAATGTTTGGGTTTTTTTGGGTTCGTAGACGTTTTTGGCCAAAAGAGGCACTCATCAACACTATGCACACTTAAGACAAGATTAGTGAGTATAGATATATATATATATGACCAGGGATTTAAACTGATGTTCCCCATAGGATGTGCTCTCTAAACCTCTCGGCCACCCTGCGCACCGCAGTTCTCAGTCTCCTCAACCAACAGCTAGTCAATACAGCAAATCAGGACCCAAAAGGTCAATACTACACACAAGCCTTAGACACTTGCACACCGGGTTTTTTTCTGTGTATGCAGTAACCAGATGTACCAGTGAGTAGTCACGTTGAGGGCATCTGGAGCCAGCCAGGACACAGCCTCCAACAATCAACCCTCCATTTAACTGACTGGTCAGACTGGAGTGACAAAGAGGGAAACGGGGAGACAGAGAATTAGCAGACTGAGGAGGCAGGGGAGGAGGTGAACATGGCCGCTGAGTTAAACACATAATTGGAAGGAGGAGGGCATAATGGTTAATGTTAGCTCTTAGAGAATCTTTAATACATCCAAGCAGAAATAGCAAAGAGTGCTAATAAGAGAGGGATGAACAAAGAAGCAGGAAACATACTAAACTGAAAAGGCAGTGAAAAGCCACTTTTATCTGCCCACCTGTCAGATTGTCTCGTTCTCCTCCTCTGTCCAGTGCTCTACCATTCTGGTTGGCTGGCTATTAGTGTTTGAATTAAGGCTTGGCCGGCATCAAGTTGGCACCCAGGTACCTTGGCATCCCTGGAATGGTCCAGAGTGCAACAGGCAACAGATGGGGCCCTATCCGGCAGGCTGTGATCTGTTAACTTCTCCGACACACACACACAGAGGCATGCACATAGGCACAAACACACTCCCTGCAAGCCAAATGAAAACAGCTTTCACAGTGTAGAGAGTTTTATTTACCCTTTTCTAATGGGCACAGTGATTAGTACGGCAGCGTGCCAGTCTGTGTGTGTTTGTGTCTCTGCGACCATGCTTGGATGCATTTGTGTGTGTATGCATATGTCTGCATGCACCACATTTGGATCAAATGGTATTTTGAGAATCCCGGCATTTGTTTTTAACCTGCATACGTGAGCAAGTGCTAGGTAAGCACGTAATTTCCTGTAAATTGAAGAAAAACATCTGCTTAATTGGTTTTTCTTGTTCTTTCTTCTGATTATATGGATTTTATAGCACGTTATATTTGATAAGCCCAATCCTACACATGCACAGGTTAAAACAGATAATGATAATCTGCAGTTATTCACAATCAGTCCAGCTTTCACTAGCACTTGTTTTCTTTATGCTCATGGAAAAAAAACAGCATGTAGTCCATCCTGCTCATAAAAACATTACATGCGCGCTAATGTATTTAGCAAAAGATAAATGTCTAATTTTTTTCTGCACTTTAAAATGTTTTCTGTGTTCTGGATAAAATGAGCGACACTGAAAACAGTTTGAGTGGCTTTAGTCATTGAATTCAGAGGAGAGGAGGCCAGGGTTTGTTTGTGTCCCACTGTAGCTTTTTGTTCAGTCCAAAAATAGCCTTAAATTGGTCACTAATTTATCATTAGTCTGGCCAGTTTCTCTTCATTTCTTTTTCAAGCCCACATGTGTTCCCTCCTGACTGTAGACTTTTAAGAGTGGCTGATCCAAGTGGGAGTGAATCAAGGCTTGCTGTCCTCTCAGCAGGGATGATGCTTTTCCACATTTCTGTACGTTCCTCACAAAATAAAACTTTTTGAGTAGGATCTCACTAGCCAGTTCCTCCATAGCACAATATCTTTTTCTGTCAAGGAGGTGTTTGATTTATCTCCATTTTATCTATACCAGAATATGCAAATGGTTTAAAAAGTTCTTATTAAAAAGTAGAAATTTTGCAATCCCAGTACATACATTTAAATTTTCATGGGGTTGGAAGTGGTTCAGGAATTATATTAAGGAAACATTAGATTTTTAAATTGCAACTGACATTTTTTCAGTTCATAATAAAAAATTCCTCGATTTCATACATACATAACATACGTTAAGATCAGAGTGAAAGTTTCATAGAAGCATCCACGGTTGAGGGTAATGGCTATTTAAGCTTATATAAAAGCTTTTCTTTACGCAACATATACATTGTTTTTTAATTCAGCTTTAAAAAGCAAACTGTTATTATATTGATTATAATTTAGTCTTTGTAAAAGCATGGATTTTATACATTCAAGGATAGCAATGGCAGCCCAAATACACAAACATTATTTCACTTTCTCCTCTTCATCTCCATCATTTCCTCCACGTGGAAACTGTCCATAAACTCTATAATTGACTGAATCACCTCATAATGACAATGTGTGATTCCTGACTGATTCAACCTAATTGCCTTTGCTTAGGATTCATTACTTGCAGCTAATCGTGGTTGTGACAGGACATTTAGGTGTATTAGCAGCTGCATTAGCGGTGCATCACCATCTGTTGAACTGTGTGTGTGTGTGTGTGTGTGTGTGTGTGTGTGTGTGTGTGTGTGTGTGTGTGCGTGCAGAAGGTTAGCTACAGGTAAATAGATTGAGCTGGTTTACATGCCCCCTCCTCCTCCTCCTCCGCTCCTCCTCCTCCTCTTCCCCCTTGGCTTTCTCATCACACTCTATTAGAATGAATTAGCAGGATTTTTTTTTTATTATCGATGAAATCGCCATGCCAACCAGATGCTTCATTGCTAATCATAATGTATCGAGGGAGATTTGAAGGGCATTTTGAAAAAAAGAGAAGGAATTGAATCTTGAAAATATTTTGCTTTGTAAACAAACATATTGAATAGCCAGCTGCAATTTTAGCAAATATAATTTCTGAGTTTGCCAATAAATTCCATCAGTGTCATTTTTTAACCAAATGGCATTACTGTCTATTTATGTCTTTGACTTTGGCTGTCCCAGATCCTGTCTCTCGCTGTCTCTCGCTTTGTCTCTGGCCAATCTAATTCATTTTATTCATCTTATTTTATTGTTAGAAAGGTAACTTCACCTCTGGTGGACCTCTGGAGAAATGTGCGCCCCCTTTCATAAATTTTCTCCCACCCACCCCATCCCTCTTTGTTTTTCTCCCCTCCGCCCTGCCACGTCTTTGTGGGTGTGTAAGATGATAAAGAAAGCTGTTTTCACAGGTTCACAATATTGAATACCCATTTTTCACTTTCCTCCCTTCTCCCTCTCCGTCCTTCTTCCTCCCACGGCTTATTTTTTCCATTCTTATCTTCCTCTACGCAGACTTGTTGCTCGTGCTCTGTCCTCCCTCGCTTATGGCTTTTTCATTTTCACTTGTTTCACTCTGTTGTTGCCCTTTAAAAGCTGCATGAGTTTGTTTGAATTTTCTCATTGCACTTTCTCCTCATCCGTATTACCCAAAATACCTTCTGGCAGGGGTATGCAGAGTTTGAGGGCACCATGGCAACACGGGCAGTGCAGTGCAAAGAAGGCTTCAACCTTCTGACACAATGGATTTTTAAGATGAATGCAGGAGGAAGGACAGGCACTAGGGGCAAAGCTGGGTTCACCTGCTGTCAGTCATAAGAATTATCCATCCATACATCCATTGCTGTCTGTCCACCTTTCATCCATCTTCCATCCCCTTTTCTGTCCTTTCCTAAATTCAATTCTTCCATCTTTTCATCTACCCAACTTCTTTATCTCTCCATCCATATTTAACCGCTGTCACTCAGCCCTCCTATTTGTTTATTCATCCGTCCATGTTTCTCATTTCTCTATCCTTCATTCTTGTATTCAGCCATTTTTTTTTATGTACACCCATTTGTTTTTCCATGCAGCCAGCCAGCAAGCAATTCAGCCACTCTGAAAACAAGCCTGTTTTCTCCTTCTCTGTCTCTAATTCTAACCTTATCAATAAGTAGCCACACATGATAAATCCATATCAGGCAATAATTGTTTAAAAACATGTTTACTAAATTGGAACTGATAAGAAATGGGTTAGGGTTAGGGTCCTTTTTAATATTTGCTAAAAGAGGACACAGTCTGGCAGTCATGCTTTTACTGGAAAGCTGTCAAGGTTCTACCTGCTTCTGAAAAAAGAGAATTCGAAGAACAAAGATGTTTGATAATGTTATGCCAAAATAAATGTTAGCTTTTCTGTGTGGGATGAATGATGGCAGGCTCTTGGAAACAGTGTTGTGTTTTTTAAAATGAAGGACTGGTGCAATCAAGATTTAAGATGTCTGCGTCTTAAAACACTGCTTTATGAACGCATTCATTCCTGTGAATAAGTACAGAAGAAATGGACAGCAACAATCAGAACAATAACACGTCCGTGTCTGCTTCTAACCTCTCTTTCTCTGTCCTCCACTGCTCCTTGTTGTGGTTAATTGGTCAGCTGTTTGGCTCTGGATCAAGGGTGCAGTTCATCTCATTAACTGTGGCCCTGTGTGTGTGTGTGTGTGTGTGTGTGTGTGTGTGTGTGTGTTTATTGTCTGTACCCTGCTGAGTGTTAATTGTTTTGATGATGGAAACTTATGAAAATTGCTATTTTTTTTGGCCATGTGGTTGGTAGCTAAGAGTCAACAAACAAGAGAGTAAACAAGGGGAGACTCGGATGCATTGCAACCGCTGAACTAATTCTACCAGCACTGGGTGTCTGTGTGTGTTAACTGTAAGGCCCGGCAGTAAGGCAAAAGATTAACAACATCATATATCAGCCAGAGAAACACATCACTTCTCTGTAGTGCAGCTACATAAAGAGCTCATCTGGAGTTATAGCCTTCTACTAAACCATGACCTCTCTCATCTCTTTTTTCTTTCGCACTCTCTCCTCTCTCTCATCTTACAGCAGATCCTCCATCATTGTCTCCCACTCTTGTAATTACCAGTCACCTCTCTTTTCCTCCTCCTTTATTTCACCTCTCCTTCATATCCCCCTCTGACTTTCTTCCTCCGTCACTGCCTCCTATCTTCTCCCTTGCCCCGTCACCTTTGTCTTCCCTCTCTCCCATAACTTCCTTCCTCGCTCAGAGTTTTACCTTATTGTGCTGAAAAGCTGATAGCGGAGATAAATAACCCCTTTTCAGCTCAAATCCCCATTTCTCCCTGACTCACTCATTCGCTCATTTATCATCTCTCCTTCAGTCCATCAATCTGTCCATCTTGCCAGCCAGAAACTTTTTTTGGTGCTTGTTTTCATCAGATTTGTGACTATGGCCTGTCAGTATTCGTCCTGTGTGTTTATAAATCACCACTATCTTTGTTAAGATGCACTCTCTTCTCCTCCTGCCAGCACTCCTGTTTCTGTTCAAGGTCTCAACTACTTACTTTTCAACACAATCCCACTTTAAGGCTCCATATGCTAAACCCATGTTGATGCATTTAAAGCCTTTTTTTGAGTAACTGGCGAGTAAGATTTGAATAAACCCGTCAGTGATTGACGCAGATCAATATTTGAAGTAACAAGAGTTTGCTTGGATAAAAACAGATTTATTTTTACATGGTTAGGCCAGCAATGTCATGCACCCATAAGTACTGTTAATGAGCCCAGTTAACTGGTAACGCCTGCTGTGATGAGTCATTGAAAGTCATCAATCCAGTCCTGAACGTGGTCTGTATCGGTCCGTAAAACTGGTTTAGTGATTAGTGCAATCCAAGTATTGATGCCTCATCCCTCACTGCCAAGTTTTTTAACTGTGAGTTTCTCTATCACCACATCTCTCCCTCCCTCCAATCTATCCATAGCCATAGCAACACTGCTCCTTTCTCTCACCTTCACCTCACTCTTCACAGTCTCCTTTATCTTTGACTCACTTTTTGCTTCATGCCCTCTCTTTCAGCCCCTCATTCTCGTTTACAGATTTCTCTCTAGATTTGTGATTCATCGTCTCTCCCTTCCTCTTCATTATGTTCTCTGTCCAGGTTTGTGACAATCTACCGTGGTCCCAGCCACACCTACAAGGTCCAGCGATTGACTGAGTCCAGCAGCTACAGCTTCAGAATACAGGCCATCAGTGATGCTGGGGAGGGTCCTTTCTCTGACACACACACCTTCTGCACCACCAAGTCTGTACCCCCTGCCCTCAAAGGTAAACTGACGCAGGCAAAGTTTGTCTGTGTTTTGTTGCATGGTGAAAAGTGGGGGGATGATGTCACTGCCGCACTCCAGGATTAGGTTGCACCAGCTATTAGTAAAATCCATCACTAAGTTTGTGCATAAAAATCCTTTCTTTTTTCTTACTAGCTAGTTTCAAACTATAAAAATAAAACGTAAGAAATGTCTTAGCTAGTTAAGATTTAAGCAATGTGTAAAAAGCTGGTTGCTAGGAAACATCTGTTGCACCATCCAATCAAAAGAATCAACTATGTAGTCACAGTAGCATCACAAGCTGTTGCATAACTTCCAAACATTACAGTTTCAGGGGGGCAAATTATATATTAAGCTTAACTGCTAATCTTTTGTAAATGTAGGTATTATTTTGTAGTGTGTTTTTCAGTTAGTATTCGTGCAGTTTGGAATAAGTGGAAAATATCAGATTATGCCAACCTACCTTATGTTATTTGGTCATTTAGTGTGACGTTATTAGCATAACATTGAGGTATGTATGTGCGGTATTTAATTTAAAATCTGTGTGTCAGATCAGACGTGTCCACCACATTACATATATTTACCTCTTTTACTCTAAAAGGGTCATACATTAGCAAGCTAACGTTAGCTTTGTCGGTTGGTTCAGTTGGCTACACAACAGTTAACACCTGGCAGTTATTGGGTGTACATATTTAGTAACAACTAATCTCTACATAAGAACAAGTTTCATTGTGCAACCCATTTTTAATTTAATGGTGCATGAATCTACAGTTTTTTGAATGATGCAGAATCTACAGGCTCCAGCAGTGTAGGAGTTAACACTGAATGGCCCAAAAGAGGTGATATACTTGCAGGCAAAAAAAAAATAAAGGCAATATGTTTCTGTTTGGCTGGTATAGATGACATGTTTACTGTAGCCTTGCTTGATTATTGCCTCCAGTATGTGGTCTTTGCTGTAAACTGAGAGGTGGTGGCTTATTATAGCTTCAATAATTGCAGTAAAGAGGATCCTCTCAGGTGATTTAACCGGAAAGTGTTATGGGTATGACTGTGAGGCTGTCAATGTGCAGCACAGCATTGACATATCCATAAACGGGGAGATAACAGCCTCAAGGGTCCAAACAGCTTCTGTAAAAGTGTTAGCAGAGCATGTGCATTGTCTGAAAGGTTCTCTGCAAATCAGCTTTCATTCAGAACAATAAAGGGCAGGAGGAGTTGAGGCAAATCAATAAGTAGGTCCCTGGTTAGAGTTTAGTAAAATGTATGCTGTATTTAGCACAGCATTTAATGCAGTCAGAATTGGATCATTGTATTATGTTGTTATTTCTGGTGTAAAATCACATTATTCCCCAAAGATATTATTGCTTTGCAAAACAATTATCAACACTGAAAAACAAAATGATTGCACATGAATAATCTATTCTCTTTGTTGTGGCTTACATCCAGGATGATGTGCAGTACCTACACAGTTAGTCTAAATAGCCATTAACATTTCCACAACCACTGCTGCTGATATGAAGCATTAGTATCAGGGAGATGGATGTTAGTGTTTACTAATAAATAGGTGGTTAGAAATAACTTATTATTATTATTTGGCCTTCCCAATGCAATCTTGCAATAGTAAAGGGTCTATTCATTTCAGGAGAGAATACACAGAGGTTGAATTTATATTTAATGTGTCCAAATGTAGAAAGTCCCAAAAGTAATGCAATGTAAAACAAATATTTTAAGTATGAAATCCTGTCATGTGATTGAAATCCCGTTTTGATGCCATTTATTCCAACAGCTCCCAGAGTGCACCAGCTGGAGGGGAACATGTGTGAGATCACATGGGAGACTATCCCACCAATGAGAGGAGATCCCGTGAGCTACGTGCTCCAGGTGCTGGTGGGACGCGAGTCAGAATACAAACAGGTTCGTCTCAGACAGACACACTCACACTCACACACACACACACACACACAAACAGGTCATATGAGGATAGTTTTGAGAGCTCCGGTGTCTCTGTAGTCCAGAGCCCCACTTCAATTATTTGGTTCATTCTTATTTTTGTGGAAGTGTGTCCGACTACTGGGAGGATATTTTCTAATCTCCCAGAGGAGCAGAAAAATTCAGTTTGCATTTATGGGTAAGATATTACAGAGCACTCAACCGCCCACACAACTAGACACAAATTTGCACATAGAAGAATGAAACACACACACACACACAGACTCTCGCTCTCACACACACTATGTCTTCCCCGCACTGAGAGATACAGCATTCTGAAATTGAAGGTAATCTGCAGTGCCAGCAGTATTCATTAAATGGTATTGGAGTACTTTAATGAGAATCACAACACAGAATCAAGTGAAAAAAGATTTTGGCTGCACTTGGAAATATGGGATTGGGTGTCTGGCAGTTGGAGCGATGAGCAGTAGACTGCAGACAAAAAGGCATTTGTCTTCAGGGCTGTTTTACTCTCTGTTATTGAATTACTGAATGCTTGGAGAGATGAACCGCTGATACCCACCAGCGGACAAAACCGCAGTTGTGTGTGTATATGTGTGCATGCTGGGATGTGTGATGTGTATTGGCTCATTTCATTTTGTGTAAAACACATCAGCTGTCAATACAAATCTGTGAGGCTGCTTTTCAGATGTTTGAATGCTTCCCTCTCCGTGTGTTTGTCCTTTTTTGTTGTGTGTGTTTCTTAATCTCACAATGAGGAGAACAGTGAGCGAGTGCACGCGTACGCTGCTGTTTAATTTGCCAACTTCATTCATGAAAAAGAGGAAATTCTGAAGGCTAAAACTAAAACTCAATACGCCTTCTTGTTAAACACACAGGCACATTTACAGTCCACCTGCTGCGTGAAAAAAGAATGAAAAATGATGTGTTAGCTGCTCTCGCATACAGAAAAAACATTTCACTGTTCTTCATCAGCTACAACTCAAGTCTAGCCAAGTGTCTGACAACCAGAAGTCATTGTTTTGCAAGTCACACTAAGTGTCAAGTCTTTGCACTCAAGGTCCCAAGTCTTAAACTTTGAGTTTCGAGTCCTAAACAAGTGTTGTTGCTGCTCTTTACCAAATGTAATGTCATTTTAACAACAGAGTAATAAAATATTTTACATTTACACAAATCATCAATGCTTTTTAAAATTTGTATTTATTTGTTAAAACAAGTGTGACTGAACTTAATCATAAATAAGAAGTAGTGCTGACATTACACTTTCATAGAATATAGCACTATTAACATTATGGAAAGGATCCATACAGAAATAAACCTTTTTGTTAAAGAGTAAGATCCTTTTTGTTTAACCAGAAACACCGTCATCTTCCTGCAACAACTCACCTCTCATGAGATTTCAGAGCGAGACTTCTGTTTCTGGTTAATCAAAAAGGATCTTACGCTTGCTCTCTTTCTATTTCTCCCTTCACACACAGAGAAGCGTTTGCCTCTTTGCTACCTGGGTGAAACTAGGGATAAGAATTGAGTTCCAGTAAAATGAGTAGATACGCAAGAGTTAACAGAAAACTGAAACTTTTTAAGTCCTTTATTTATGACTTCCTATAACTACCAGCAGATAAAACTCTAAGCAGCACTAAGGTAGATGAGTGGTGACAATAACGGCTTATATTTCATTGGAAGAGGGAGGCAATCAGCAAGGTGTTGCAAACATTAAGCATTTTTGATAAAGCCAGGACTCACTCAAGATGCTCTGCATGGGGGCTGATCTTGTCACATCTCTGCCAGATGTGCATTCTCATAATTTGACTTGAACCGGTTCCTTTTGTAAATGGGCACCTGCTGACAGTCACACCATGCCCACACTATGAAAACAAGCAATCATATACCACCGTGACCCGAGAAAGCATGCCAGTCTCTATTCCAGCAAAACACCAACCAGCTCATTGCACTCATGAGCCACACCTTCAGTAAAATCAACTGGCATTGTGTTTCGTAGAATAAATCTCTTACTTACATTCGTGTGTGCTTGTTAATGAGAAAAAACAAACCGTATATGTTTTTACGACCTCGCCATTAAACTTTGTTCTTTCTATCTTTCTCTCCCCTCGCAGGTTTTTAAGGGAGAGGAGGGCGTGTTCCAAATCTCTGGTCTCCAGGGCAACACAGACTATCGTTTCCGCGTTGGCGCCTGCCGCCGCTGCCAGGACACGTGCCAGGAACTGTGCGGACCACTGAGCCCCTCCTCCTTGTTCACGCTGCGTCGCCAGGAGGCGGCATCATCGGGAGAGCTGTGCGCCGCGGAAATGGGCAAAGGGGCGGGCCTGATCTCCAGCGACGAGCGCTTTGCTGCGCTCATCGTGTGCGTGTTCGCGGGCTTCTCCATCCTCATCGCCTGCTTGCTACAGTACTTCTTCATGAAGTGAGGGAATTTTAACTATAGGATAGAAAGAGAAAGCAAAATCACAGTCTATGAAAGAACCGAATTAAATCAAAACAAACACTTGACTTATACTTCTAAGGCTATGTATGTTTTTTTTTTAGTCAAAGTATCGATTCTTGCTTTCCTCACCATGTTCCTGTTGTCTTCTGCCTTCACTCAGTTTGGTCTTGTTTCTCTCTATGTCTCTGTTGTCTTTGTATCATCGTCTGTCTCATTTTTTAAGGATTTCTGTCGAGGGAAGCCTTGTCTTAGCTGTACCTCTGTTGGGAAAGAAAACTGATAATCAAGCCTTAAAATAGCTGTGAGCAAAGCAGTTGCTCCTCCGACTGACTTGCATGTTTTTATTTTGTATCTTTTTAAAACATATTCGATTAGAGAACGTGTATATTTCTTGACAGTCATTGCCTTACTTTTTTTTTTTTTTTTTTTTTTTGGTTTTTCAATGTGTAATTTTTTTTTTTTACTGCAGTCTTTATTCATTTCAGCCATATTCCAATGTAGGCCTTCAAAGCTTTAGCCGGTCATACCTTATTATTCAGTTTGTTACTACTCTACAGGCTGTCGGTCAATTCATGCAATCTGCACCTGCTCTCACACACAGACTGACAAAGGCACAATGCACACACACACACACACACGTGCAAATGTACTTACACATACATGCACACACGTACAATTACACTCATGCAATGACAGTGAGAAACACACATTTCCTCCAATCACATAATCTGCTCAGCTTTCAACATTCAATCACTCACTCATTCAGCTACCAAAGTGATGCAATTCATGTGTGGTGTAAGATGCTGCTATCCTGTGATTTTATTATATCTAAGAAAGAATGGAAAACCAGTAATCTAATATATATATATACACACAATATATATATATACAGTATATATATATATATATATATATTATAACAAATATCTATGATGCTATAGAAGTGATGTAATATAAGTGATGGCAATGTAAGGTCTGAACTACAGTGTGGAAGGGGAGGAGTCGTCTCTAGGTGCTCACAAACAGCAGCTCTGAGGTCAGTTCATCAGCTCGTGCGTATGGTTGAAGGAGCCCTTAAACACTGGTCTTGGATCAGAATATGAACCCATGTAGGTATTCGAATGTTGGGCATAAACTGGCTTTAGTGTTTAGCAAGCCGGGCTGGGATCATGATTGGCTGCAACTTACCAGGAAAGGGCCGGGCTGAGCCATATTCTACCATCTCAAGTACCATTGCTCCAGCCTATTTATCTGTAGCTTTAGTAGCGATACGCCCGTAGCGCCACAGACCCAGAGGTGCTAACTGCCTGCCAGCTAGCCACCCTTCTCAGAGC
This sequence comes from Macquaria ambigua, assembly GCA_008360985.2. Taxonomy (NCBI): domain Eukaryota; kingdom Metazoa; phylum Chordata; class Actinopteri; order Centrarchiformes; family Percichthyidae; genus Macquaria; species Macquaria ambigua. Next base: position 79,131 of record VMKM01002282.1, read on the forward strand.
TGTGTGTGTTAACCAGGAAAGCCATTAGGAGTTAGCTTGAGCTTTACCCCCCACCCTGAAATTTAGCCAGCTGCCAGCCAGAGCAATGCTGAAGCTGTAGTTTCTCCTTCCACTTAGTCTGTGAATTGATACATTTGAAGACTCTTCTCCTCTTTTTCTCCTCTCCTGCCCATAATTATCTGTAATTACCTTTTGCTCTGGCTGCTCCTCTCTTGCTTTCGATCCATCCCATCTTTCTGCACTGCTCTCTCTTTCTCTGTCCCTCCTTTTTTCTGTCTC
>VMKM01002283.1:0-79371 GCA_008360985.2 Macquaria ambigua
ATATATATATATATATATATATATATATATACACACACACACTGTCCTCTGTCCTCTTAACTATCTTTGAGAGGACTGAGAATCAGTTGAATCAAAACACTTGGGCCGTGCACTAAAGTGTTATAGTGTTATGGATAACCCTGATTACTTTATTTTTTATGTGCGCTGAGATGAATGATGTATTTACAAAATTATTGTGTTTGCCGACCCTCACGGCCCAACAACCAGCCCGGCCCGCTGGGAATCTTCCAGTTTCTCCTGGTTAACCTCTCCGTGCCTGGTGTCCAGTTGTGAAGCGGCAGATGCTGCACGTCCCGACGTGCGCAGATGTGCGAGGGCCCGTTCATTGCTGCTTGCAGCTTTAATATACCTTTAAGCTTTCACAGAATGTTTGATTCAATTGCTGGTACTTTTACTATTTCTGAACTGTAAGCATCTTCCAAATATTCCAAAATATCCCCCTGACATACATACAATATCTGCTCCACAGTTTTTCTGGTTTAAGCAAGAGACTGAGATATTCCTAAATACAGACTGAACTGTTTAAGGACTACATTAATCAAGGGAGAAATCGCTCTATCACTTTTAAAGACCTGACCTACATTTCTGACAATGTGTGCCCCATAGGCAGTGCTAAATGGTCATGAAAATATTATGCTGAAGGTTTTTGTAAATGATTTGGCTTGCTGATTGTTATGTGTGTGTGCAATAGCTAAAATAGGTTCTTTTGGTGAGAGAGAGAAAACGAGAAAGATAGATCATGAAGTGGGAGAGACAGAAGCCTCTAATTATTGATTATGACTTCTGTTCTGTGTCATGAAAGTGCCAGGAGACGAGTCATGTCGTTCAATGACTGCATAGAAAATGAAAGTACAGAGCAAGTTTCAAGTTCTTTATTATCATATGCACAACTACAGTGAAGCAGTTATTGGCAATGAAATTCTTAGTTCTCAGGCTCCTTCAAACAATGCTCATATAGATATGTATAAAAAAGAAAGCACCCAAGTAAAATTAGAATCAAAAAGATATAAAATAGTGCAGATGTTAAAATATAGGAATAAAATATAATATACACAGGTATTTTACAGGTAGTAAAATAAATAAATAAATGAGGGATGAAGCTGTCCCTTTTGAAAAAAAAAGAATGTTGTTTAGTTTATTTGACATTATGAGAAGAAGAATAACATGTCATATGATGACGATAATGTTATGCGATAGAACTATTAGAACATGCTGCTGAGCCCTTATATCCAAACCAACAATAAATTCCTTTTCTATAGACATTTACAGCCTGTGCATACAACTGATTATCACTTATTAATATACAACTCTGATATTTACAAATCTACTTTTAAAATAAAACATAAATAGACTAAGACAAAAACTCTTAGATAATAAGATAATATATGAACTTTACATTCCCATGTTATCATCTATACCTGTGATGCATTTTTGTCCTTCAGTCGGATTTTTTATTTTATTTTTTTCCTCCTGTTTGACATAAGCTCAGGCTCCAAATCCTGGATGAACCCTGAAAGCAGATTCACATTTGTAGATAAAAATGGGCCATGGGAAGCACACTGGCATCTATACAGAATGCTAATGAGCATTAGTGCTGGTGAGGCTACACTGGATCAGCTTAGTGCTGTGCATGATGTGTAGGGTAGAGAGTAGAGGAGGGTATCAGTGCTGAGGAGTTGTCTCCTACCTGCAACAGCTCCAGAGAGCTCAGGACAGGCAGAGAGCAGCGATTTACAGAGTTCATAACAGGCCCAGAATGGTACCTTTGGGAGGACAGAACCTGTGAGAAACTCACACAGGATAGAAAACATTTGAAGATTTGAAATCAAAGACTCAGTTTTGAGCAAAATAGTTCCATGTGGCCCAACTGAAGACTACTGTTTATCTTAATCATGATACATTAGCAGAGATAGGGTTTTAGCTCACTTAACCTTTGTCTCTGATACTCACACCACATTTACATCATATAGAGTAACTCATTATACACAGCTCGAAGGTATTCACATCTAATTTTCTTTCGAGCCATAGGCCTTTTCATGGAAGACATTTCGACATGTTGCAGTAGGAAATGCACAAGTGTAAACAATAAAATTAAGTATGGCTGAATTCCATTTAGCTGCTTCAGTTTCAGGGTCGTGGTATTGTTCATGCTGGCTCACTGTCACACTGTCATGTGCCATTGATAATGTTATAACACCTGTGCTTTTCCTATGACCTGTCAAATTGTCTTCTGGGAAGCCTTCTGTAATTGTTTGCTCTTGATAAATGTTCTTACACATAAAAAGCATGGACTTCATGTTCATGTTGTACAGCAAACCAGCACTAAAGCCCACAATACTGTCAGTTATAGTTGTCAGTTGAAGATGGTCAGGTTGTGAGGAATACAGATTGTGCTCAGTATGTGGGAATCAAACTCATCTGGGATCTGTCTCAAATTAATTAATTTTATCCAATATACATCAAAGTAATTATGTATACAACACACAATGAGATGTGTTGAGAGGTGTCAAACACCTGATGTTGTGCTAGCCTTTGGAAATACTGTATATATCATATTCTTTGTCGTTTCATTCACATCCCAACTATTAGGCTGTTTGAACCCATTCACTCATTTAATACCAACAACACACTACATAGGACATTCTATGTAGACATGCAGAGGAGTGTATAAATAAAAACTGAAAAACTGTTTACTCAGGTATGTCTTTGATCCTCCAGCAGTCTAACTTTTTTTATTCCTGCCTGTGAACACATGACAGTAGTTCTCAGTTAGTGACCACTGATTATATGTTACACTTCCCAATGCACTGTGGGATCATTTGAGTGCATCATATAGGGTAAAATAATTCTCATTAGACATTTGGACAACACAGCAGAATGTTGAGCACATTGTATAGCAGACTATATAGTGACTGCTTTCAGACACAGCACAACCAAACTGCACCGTCAGTCACGCCATAGTTCACTGCTACGGAGCCCCGGAGTGGCCATAGAGAGAAAAAAATATATATTTCGAGGCCAAAACAATATAAATCTAAGTATAACATATCAAATAAATAGAAGATAGAATTAAAAGCCAGCATATGACAAATACAATAGAAATATAAACTGTACAAACGCCGGTTCTGGAACCAGATCTTCACCTGCCGCTCCGTCAGGTTAAGCGCGCGCGCCACCTCATGCCGCCGGTCCCGCATGTTTAACAGGAACTCCTTCTCCAGCTCGAGCGTCTGGTATTTGGTGTACGGGCACCGCTTGTTCCTGGAAGAGCGCGCGTAAGGCACTTGTATGCGTAACGTGGCAACCATAAGAGTTTGCAGAAAAACCTCAGTCCGTTTTCTGACAACTTGCCAGACAATCATAGCTTATTCCAACCTTCTGCCCTGAAGGCATATTAGGGCTAGTTAAAAACAATGCAAATATTAGAGTAAAGGTCCACGGTTAATGCATGAACATGATTAATTTAGAATGTAAGAGAGCAAACCCATAGACAATGGAGTTACTAAATGTTTTAGAAAAAAAGAAAAAGCATATATAAACAGCTGGCACATAGCTCTTTATTGTATTTAGGGGATAGATAACGGTGTTGAATGAGTTGTGTGCGTCTTTACGCAAGGTGGGTATACTTGGATTAAGACGTGCGCACGAATTAATCAAAACGTAATAGCATTTCGAGCGCTCGATATAGTAAAACGTGGCCTCGATATGTATTTTCTTTCTCTCTATGTCCACTCCGGGGCTCCGTACACTGCTGCAGGTTATTTTAAACCAAAGGTTGTTTGCCACCAGTCACCACCAGTCAAACAGGTTGCTTAGAGTTTATTAACTTAAAAGAAAATGCAATAAAGCATTATTAATGAACTACTATTCTGGTGCCCTTTCATCTCATTAAAGCTGCTGAAACAGTGAGGAGCTTCATGCTATAACAGCATCTTAAAGTTAGTAGCAGCAGTAATTTAAATGTCATAACATCTTTCAAAGTTTCAAGTTTTTGTTTGTAGCAAGATGAAACAATCACAGAAAATTGATGCAGTTTGATGCTTTCAACCCATTCAGCAGTGCAGTCTACCAGTGTCATTCTTGATATTGCCACTAGATGACGCAGACGTAAAGAATTTAAAAATCCTGAACAGAGGTTTTAAATAACATGCAACAGATAAAAGACTTGACAATCCCAACTTTATGATGAACAGGATATTTTACAGACCCTTAGTGTTATTGAGAAGAAACTTGAATAATGTGATATTTCAGAAACACTTTTAGACTGGATACTTCAGACATATTCTCCCTTATTAAGATTTCCGCAAAATCACACTAGCGGTGTCTGAAATGTCCAGTTCACCTTAATGCCGCTGAAAACTTAGTTTAAAATCTTTATAAAATCTTTAGCTTTAACATTAAATAATATTCATTAATTAAATAAGCAGCAATCAAAGTTAAGACAACTCTATGCAAGTGGTTTTACTGCCACACTAATCATATGCTCTCTTACACTTGGATCGCTCAGTATGAAGCAGTAAAGAACTGTACATTTTAGGTACAAGACTGTACCCATAGCAACAACTCAAATGAGCTTTATTGGTACAATACTTGTACATCCAGTAGCCACAAATAACAACAGAAATGATGTCAGTCCACCGTTCAAATACACATACACAGCAATAATGAAACCATGTTTTTTTATTTATGAACACGCATATTTGTTGTCTCTGGTGTTACTCCCATCAGTCCCTTTGTGCCCGTTGTTGAGCCAATGCTGCAGCACAGTTAGTGCTGTCGTGTTGTAGTAGTAGTGTGCGGTATCAGGAAGAGGCTTTTAAGATTTACGTTTCATTTGTAATTCTGGGCAGTCAGCTCCTCCTGTGTGCAGCTGTTTCTCAGTCTGAATCTTGTCAAGGATCTTCTCAGTTTAGGTTCAGTCACTGTGGTAACCTGTCAGTCACTTAATGATGGCAGTATCTGCTGGTAAAGCTTAGTCATGTTGATTTCCTGGAAGGCTGCGGCCAGCTCTGGTAGTGACTGGTAGTTCTTCACTACAAAACCTGAAGAAGTCCTGCCTTTATCCTCCGTTACATCAGAGTCATGTGTCTGGGATCCATACCCATGTCCACAGGAGGAAGACGAAAGGGTTTCAATGAGAACCTTCATCATCCTCTCTTTGCATTTCTTGCCTGAAGAATCCACATCCACCTTCACTGTCTTCAAAAGGCAACAAAACTCCTGAAGAGACATGACAACAGTCCCAACAATCAGAATACACTGCAAGGGACACAGCACATGGCAGGAGTCCTTCATGACCTGACCACGAAAAACTAACAGAATATGGACAACATTCATTTACATGTCAAGTTACTGTAGCAGTTACACACACACACACACACACACACACACACACACACACACACATATACACATATATAGATATATATATATATATATATATAGATATAGATATATATAGATATATATATAGATATAGATATAGATATAGATATATATATATATAGATAGATAGAGAGAGAGAGAGAGAGAGAGAGAGCTATGAGAGCTGCAGAGGACTGTCACTTAAATGTAAACAGATTTCAGATCGACTTAGTTTGCAGTGTACTGAACCCTTTAGCCTCTGCACTGTATCAGAGCTACAATAATTAGTCGATTTATCGATTAGACAATGGACAGAAAATGAATATGTAACCGTTTTGTTTTGTATTAATCATTTTAGTCATTTTTAATGAAAGAAATCCAAACCTAGATTAATCGATTATGAACATGATCGTTAATTATATTGTGTGACACCTGCTGGACTACTTTACAGCATATAATAGGAAGAGGTGCTGCTCTTCTAGTTTATAGGAAATGTTTTCATTCTAATCAACTTTATCATTTGTCTCTAGTATAAATTGACCTTGGTATCCCAATAATGCAGTAAATATGGGTTTCTGTAAAAGTGATATACCTGGCCCTTTTAACGTGAACTGTATGTTTCCCAGTGCAGAATCAATCAATCTTTATATTCATAAGACATGGGAATACAGTATGTCCAGTATACAGTATATGTACTGGAATGACACACTGTGTGGGCTGGTACCTTGATGTTGGGTCTGGCTCCCTGCAGAATAACCAGTATACTTCGTCCCAGTAATAATCTCCCAGTGAGCTGCAGCTGCTGGGTCCAGCGCTCCAGCAGTCCGATGTAACGATTTCGAGATCGGATGTGGTCCAGCGACAGCACTGCAGTCCACTCCTCCTCTTCTTCTCTCTCTTTCACCTCCTCCTCCTCACCTCCTCTGCAGTCCTCTGTCACCTGCACACACCGCTATTGTTAACACAGCACACATTTGGTACATCCTTAATTAGGATTTTACTTTCTTTGTGTTTTCTAATTGTTTTACTTTGTGCATCTTGATAATGTTGTGGCTAATTTTTGTCAGAGGAAGCTACAAATATTTCAAAGCTGCCCTTCAAACCTACAAGGGGTGAATTTTTAGACCCCAATAGATTTTTTGGGTGGAGCATTCCTTACATGTAAAAATGTTGTACAATTATATGTAACCAGCTACATTTCCAAAGTTACAGCTCATTCGACGGTCAGTAAGTTCATCCATTACCTGCTGTAGGCACTCCACTAGCTGGTGAACCATTGGTTCTGGTGGTAAGGCTGCAGCTTGATCCAGCAGCTTCTGTCTGATGTTGTGACACTGAGTCCTAGAGAGACCAGTGGAGGAGACGGAGATGTCGGGGGGACAGGAAGGGTAGCGGGGGTGCAGATGGAACAACAGACTGACGTCCAGCCCTCTTCCTCCTCCAACAGTGCTGTTGATTTGGACCATGAGCCCATCCTGAGCTACAAGGCAAACAGAGCAATGTTACAGCAGCACAGACAGACAGACAGTAGACCTAAATGTCAGAGTTCAGCTGATTTAGGTTTTTAAAAGTCTAATAACCGTATTGTTGAACTGAATGACGTTTGTCATTGTCAATGCTCAGCGTTAGTTAGTCAGAAATAGCTGACTCTGAGGCCACAGTATCAGATGGCACTGAAAGGCCCACCCCCATATATATCTGGGAGAACAATGAAGTCAGATAAGCAGATGGGGACAGACTGAAACAGTCTTGGTCCACTTTCATTGGGTATCAAAGGCGTTTCGGAACAGGAAAAGCTTTATTGAGGAAGTTCACTATAAAACAAGTATATTTGTTTAATTATTATCTATTTGGTGATGTTCGCACAAAAGAAACTTGGATTTTCCTAAATATTGAGGCAGCTGGCTGTATTGTTACCAAAGGCTCCAGGTTATATGGTGACATGGTCAATTTGTTGTAACTTATAATTTCGACGGTGTTTGCAGCGACATGTTAACTAACTTAACGTTAAGTTACCAGACTGCTGGATGAGCTGGAACTCTCCTTCTCCGCAGTAAATGGACGATAAAACGGAAACTTCCTCAACAGCAGCTTCGGACATTATTCATGGATCAACATCACGCTAATAGCGTCTCTTAAACAAGAAACATGTCATCAAACAGTATGTTATTCACTGTCAAATTTCAGTGGATACGATGTTGCTACACATGTCCGAACCCCCTTGTCGTCCGGGTAGTTTCGCATACCGAGTTCATCAGTTCCTCTCCACAGTTTCCCCCCTGTGGAGCGCATTGTTTCACTTTTGCACGTGTCTCTTTAACACCACTGTAGTAATAAGTATTAAAAAATAATAATAATTATTATTATATAAACATAAGCAGTCTGGTTGAACTAAATCTTTCGAGTACGTATTTGAATGTAGCACTCTACATTTTTGGAGGGGGAGTTCAAAAGGAGATCTGCTGCTGAAGAGGATCCATACTACAAGACATTTCAAGTAGGACTTTCCTTTTTTTTTTATGTGTCTCTGTGCTTTCATCTAGGGTGTTGATATAATATTATTTTCCTAGAATATTTTGTTAATCACTTCATGTTAATTATAACAAATTATATATCAAAGGATTTACTGAAGTAGCTGATTTACCCTGTAGGTCAAGGGACATCCACCAATGCAACCAGTTCACTACAGCTAGATATACAAGCAGCAGGTGAGCTACCACATGAAATACAGTACTGCCCCATTCAATTAAAACGAAAACGCCACAGTTAAATCTAAACAATATTGTGTGCAATGTATCACATGGAAGTGGAGGTCACATGACTGCTGGATTGGCGAGCACAGGAGCAGGCTCCCTGGAAGCAGGCACAGGTGTGCTGATTGGGCAGCTGACACAGGTGCATTGAGTGTCCTGAGTTTGCACTGCGGATGAGCTGGTTCCCTTTGTACTTTCTTTCAATCGAAAAAATTAAACCACTCAACTATACCTTACTCTGACTGAAGAAAAGAGAATAAATGCTTCCAAATGGAACCTGCTGATTGCTTCTCCCTCTGTGCTCACATCAATTAAGTCCAGTGCATTATGCCAGAACACAATACACTTTGTTGAGTTTAATGTCTCAAAGCCAATGTTTTCTGTGAAGAAGGATCCCAATAACATTTGTTTTTCACCATTCCAGGTTTCAGGTATGAGTACATGGTATTAATGGTAATACTTGAAATATCCCTTTGATGTAACTGTATCTTGAGTCAACATTAATAACTTTCTCTGTATTATGTCTCAAGAGTCCAAGGCCTTTGAAAAGGCCAGAATGGCAGTCTAGACCTCACACACTAATGCAGAGGACCACAAAAAGACCATCCAGATTTGTCTCTGATTATTCAAGTAGTGGTAGACTATTATGGAAGGCCATTTGCGCAAATAACATAAAAATATTGCTTGCTAAAATGACGAAACTCTACATGAGAACACGTATTTTAATGTAATCTAAACATGAAATCTCGAAGACGTTATTTGCTCACATGGCCTTCCATAGCTTATTGTTTTCTCTGAACTGCAGCTAATATTTATGAGTGGTTAAATTAGGGTTGGCAAGGTAGCCCTAGTTGTGTAGCTAAGTTGTGTAGCCTAGGCTTACGTTAGCATAGGGAGCACATGTGGATGTAGCATGCTAACCTGCTAACAAGTCATCATGGAAGTGTTTTTTTTTTTTGTTTGGTTTTTTAAAGGAAACTCATTACTGAACAAAACTATTTGCATTGCAGCCAGATGATATTGGTATAATGATTTACAATGATTTGTATTATTATTCTGTGTTTAGTTGTATAGTAAATTACTTAAAATTCACAAAGTTAGTATATTTATAATCTCTATAAACAGATATCTGCACATGAATACAGAATCTGTAGGCAAGGGACAAGATTTTGGTATCAGAAGTGTTCTGGTTTTTGTTTGTAGTCCGTTTGTAGTCCGAGTAGTATTGATCAATCACGTTTGAGCAGCCTTTGGTTGCATGCAGGTAAACAGTCCATGTGGAGAGCAAAAGAGGCAGAACGCATTGGCTGAAATGCAATCTTGGAACCCATCGGCTATCGTCTGACGACGATTTCGCTTTTTATCAATCTCGGAAGCCTAGAGATTAGCTTTTTATTAGCTTTTTAAAAATGATCTGCATTCAAATTGTAATCAGACGATAGCCGATGGATGGCTTTGGATGGATGGATGAGTTTTCCAAATTCTTCTGCTTTCTCTGCATTACGATCACCAGAACTGAGAACCTGAATGTTCTCTCCCATCCTTTTTTTCTTCTCTTTTAGCTCTTCTATCTCATCCATCACTCATTTTTTCCCTCTTTCTCATCCTTCTGATTTGTTTTCTTGTTGTCCAGGTACTTTTGGTATTCTGTCTTGCAGAAGATGCTGCGAGCTGAAGCTCTTTGGTATGTTAGGTAATGTTTAGCACTCCCCCAACACTCTTCACATGGTCAATGATGACTCACCATGCCACCAGCGATCACTCATGCATATTCTCCACCATCAATTCTTTGTTGACCAAAAGGCCTCTTTCTACAGAGGCTTGGCTATGCGAAAGGATCAGGAGGTGTTTCACAATCTCCCACAGGTGGCACCACCCTGCCTTGGTGGGCAACTGCTCGTGGTAGAATTCTCAGCAGCTTTAAACGCCTTGTTGGATGGCTCTGCCACTTTTCCTTGTTTTGCAGCAATTATGAAGGTCTTCAAGGAGGGCAGGATCTGAAGAGCCCGCTCCGCCACCTCCACATTCTCAAGTCATCAGTGACTACAGAAATCAACATGGAAACTTGATGACCCAGTCACCACAGAGTAGTCCTCCTTGCATGCTGGAACATCCTTAAAAAGCCACTTCAAGCTTGAGAGGGTGCTCGCTAGCTCCCAGCTGATAGCTGCACAACCAGCCCTGAAGGAACTGTGCAGAATGTGCAGCCCCCAACTTCCACCATCTTCTTGCCAGTTTGGGTTTGTATGTTGTTTTTTTGAAGGAGTGAGAAAAGCTTCCAATTTACATTTGAGCCATCCATTGAAATCTGTATGAGGCTATGGAAACCAACATCTGTGCACACAGATTCAGTTTTCTCATGGATTTGGTCTGCAGCGTGATGCCCCATGAAAAAAAACAAAGGAAGTACCTTGTTTGCACACAACTGTCATGCCAGTATCTTAAGTGGACGTCATGCAGGCACCTCCTCATTTCACGGTTCAAACTTTAATCAAAACAAAAGCACATATCCTGATTCTTTTTTTACTCTCTCCTTCATTAATGACAAGAAATGGGATGCTATGCCAAATGTTCCAAGATATGCTGCTTTCTTCACCCAACAGGCACCTCATCTCACTGATATCACTGATGCTCAGTAGATAGGTACCAATGTTCTGGGCAGTTTTAATCACTGGCTGCAGAGCCCTCCTGTTCTGGGTCGTGCACATTCCATGCCAATTATTATGAGTAGACTCTACAACTTCAGTCCACTGTTCACATGTCTCCCCAGAATGTACAAAGAATGACAAAAGCTGCTTCTGTACTGCTGGAATCCAGCTGTGCAATTATCTTCCTCTGGATGTGAGGAGAGCAACATTAAGTTCAAAACTCACCTTTTTGGCCTGGCTTTCCCCTGAATCTGTTATTACTACTCCACTGCCATTTCAAGACATGCTAGCAGCTCTATGGATGGCAATGTTGGTTGATCACTTGGTCTCCAGACTGAAACAACTGTTGGATGGATTGCCATGAAATTCTGTACAGACCTGTGGATGAATCCTAGTAGCTTTGGTGATCCTCTGACTTTTCATCCATCATCGGGTCAAAATTTTAATCGGCCCAATACTTTGATTTATAACTACCTGCATAACCGTGACGGTCCTGTTAGCCTTAGTTGTGTGGGGGAGAACTTGGGTAGGTTGAAGACCAGTTGGGCTGCTGCATTCTGGATGAACTGCAGAGGTCGGATGGTACATGCAGGCACACCAGCCAGGAGCGAGCGCCTACTGCTATTAATACTTAGTTAGTACTGGTAATATCAGTATTGGGATACGCACCAAGCAACAGGCACACTCATAATTTCTTGAGAAATATTCCAGTCATGATATGTGAGGCACAAACTTGTGGAGGACTGATACTGCCATAATCAAAAAAAATTGACTCTCTTTGCATAGCTGAAATAAGGTATTGCATAAACTACAGTAAATGCATAAAATAAAAACATGTTGTCCAGGCAGGGAGGAAGAGGGAAAAGGGAAGAGAAAGTGAAAACACAAAGCAACAGGTTAGTTTGTGCACCAGTGAATTGGTGTACACATTCACAGAGCTGTATTTTATTTATGATAATACAGTGTGTCTAATTACACAAGGCCATTTTAGGACCTAGGTGAAAGAACTGTTTAGGGAAAACTGCTTTTAATGCTGGTACACTAAATATTAATGGTGTTACTTTGTACATATTACAATGCTGTTGGACTTTAAAAGCAGTGTATATGGTTTGGCAGGGGCATATTTTGAGCTCATTGGGCACACAGACCTGGCAACCCTGGGTGCCTTTGTCAGATCTGTTTTCCCATGACTGCACCGAGGAGCTGCACCACTGCATGCTGGCTCTTGCCTCTGCAGGTCCCAGCACCGATACTGCACCAGGCTGCCCTGTGAAAGCGACGGACCTCAGCAACATGTCTATCCATCCTGTGGTGGCCAACGGTGCGGCTCCTCAGTGCAGTAGCAGTCCTGGGAAAACAGATGTGACAAAGGCACCCAGGGCTGACAGGTCTGTGTGCCCAAGATCTCAAAATATGCCCCTGCCAAACTATATACACTACTTTTAAAGTCCAACAGCATTGCTATTATTGCCAAATGTATTGTAATATCTACAAAATAACACCATAAATATTTAGTGTACCAGCATTAAAAGCAGTTTTCCCTAAACAGTTCTTTCACCTAGGTCCTAAAATGGCCTTGTGTAATTAGACACACTGTATTATCATAAATAAAATACAGCTCTGTGAATGTGTACACCAATTCACTATGCACAAACTAACCTGTTGCTTTGTGTTTTTTTTTCCCTTTTCCCTCTTCCTCCCTGCCTGGACAACATGTTTTTACTATGCATTTACTGTAGTTTATGCAATACCTTATTTCAGCTAAGGGTAAATAATACAGAAATAAATACATAAATGCATTTATACATGAATAAATAAAATGGAAAATTAAATGGGAAAGTAAATAAATAGGGGAATTTATATGCAAAGGGAAAAAATAATAAAGAAATAAATACAGAAATATCAATTTGTCACATTTTATCGATTATCAGTTAATAAATAATTTATTAATGCGTATGAGTTATAAGCCATTGATAAGAATAACTTTTGGGCTGCCAGGTTGTGACAAATACCTTTGACTGATTGAACCATATGACCACTCATCTTCTGGACCAAAATCTGTTCATAAACAACTTAATATGCATTTTTTAGTGGATTACCAACATTTATAAATGCATTTTTACCAATTAGAAAGGATAAACACACATACAGGGGTTTTTCACAACCTGACAACCCAATTTTGTTATTGTTAATGGCTTAAAACTGATTGATTAAGCATTAGTAAATGATTTAATAACCACTGATAAAGCCAGCAGTTGCAACTTTTCTAATCGGTGCCTTATTAGGAAGTGGTGCCATCACTTTTACTGTATTTTTTTTTTCCAAACACAATAAAGGTCTTTGAGACTCTATTGAAAGTTTGAAACGTCCCCTCACTAACCAACAGGCTGAGGAGCAGCCACACCTACCAGGAAGTGTTTGGTAGTAACATGAGAGGCCACTGTACCGTTCATCATGCAGTATGTCCTCACATATCCTGGCCTATAAAATAAGTCTGAAAGCATCAAGTCAAATCACAACATGTTGCCCTGAAAATTCCTTCCTTCTGGAGTTTTGGTGAATTATGGAAATGTTTTCTCCAGAGTACGTTTTTGATGAGTCCTGTCTCTATGAATCTCAAAGGATGCTGCAGCTGCAACAGTTGCAGCCTGTTTTTGTTCCAGCTCGTAGATTTGACCATCAGGCTGAGAAATGCCACGGCTTGATGCGATGCACATCGCCTAAACTTTCCTCTCAACAATATCTCGGGTGCTGAGTTTGAATTCGGATGCTTCAGATGATGCACATGCAGACACCGCTGCTCGTGTTGCTCCTCCTCGACAGACGTTTCGATTCAAGAGTGTAAAGGGACTTCAACCGGAAACCAAACTTTTTTCTTCGTACTTTTTTCTCTGAGGCAAAAGAGGAAAAACAGACCACCCTTGGTGTCATAAACTACACGGTTCCTTATTTTCTTCATTTACGCGTGTTGTTGGAAATGTGTCAGCTGCCGACCAACAGGGAAGAAGTAAACAGCTTCTGGCGAGGATAACTCCGACGTCGAGAGATTTTAGGCTAGTCAACACTCAAATAACGGATTTTGGTCCTTTATCATGGAAGATGTGAGTAGTCGCTGCAGTCCCACTGTGTGTATGCTGCTTCGCTTTTTTTTTATCAGTTTAGACTGTCTTTGCAATGCAGGCTTGTAGTTTAGCGATGTTTTAGTGAGAGAGAACACTTAAGTAGGCATTCACTCTGTGATGTTATAAAATACTCTGCAAGGGCGCGACCAAGTTAATAGAGCACAGTTAGGGCCCATAGAATAGGTGGCAGTGCGAATCCGAACAGATATGTTCGTGATATACGTAATAGTCATTAAGTTACAGAAAGAAGTTAGTTTGGATTTTATACCAGACCGTCTGCTGCTGTCACCTAAAGTCAACATTATTTGGCACAAAGCACCTGCCCACCTGTCAATCTGCTGCATCAACTTGTTGGTCAGATTCCGTAAGAAACTCCAGCCAAGACAACTGTAGAGAGAGCTGCAAACTCCATTTAAAAATCAGCCCTTTTATTGTAGCGCTACATGTGGATCTAACCATATAACTTTTAAAACAGAAATTCAGACTATGCCTGAGTCAGATGGGTCCTTTGGTATATTCGGCATTATTGCAATCCCCATTTAGCACTTACGGGAATTGCATTTCAACATTGAGTATTGGGTTACACACGCCCCGTAACGGTTAAGTTCGGCAGGAGAAGCTTGGGGGAATACCATATAACTTTTGACAGTTCACAAATAATATATACGTGGTGGATTGTACCTTTGCCGAATCCACTGTGATAGGCGCATGTGTCAGAGATGGTGTTAACAAAGGCTTAATAACGTTTCCTCTTTCGATAATAACCAGGTAAATTGTGATTTGGCGTATTTATGAACGATGCTTGGCGTGCTGTTGTCAACAGGGTAAGAGAACAGTAATTCATCACAAGACTATTGTCATGAGATTTGCAGTTTGATTTGTGACATCTGCCTAAAAGAACTAACTTTAACACATTTGATCCTTAAATCATAACTGATGATACATAACCTACATAATGTAGCAACTGATGGACTGCATGTCTCAGTGACAATCTGGCATTTTGAGGAAGCCAAGTTCTTAGAAAAAGGAAGTAGAGACATACCATGTTACCTACAGTATGAACGGAACTTGTTGCTAACATTTTCAAGCACGCAACACCCCGCCCTTTGATTGTAACATTGATCAGAAACTGGTATTTAGCAGCCTTCTCTTCTCCACTCAGAATCTGTTAATTAAATGCAGCTTTTCTTTTTCAAATCTTGCCAACTTTCACTCTCTGTTCCGGACTATGTATGTGTATGTGTAGGCTATAAACCATGAAACAGCTACAACCCACATTTAAACTATACGAAACAACATGTTCTCCCTTATTCTCGCAAGCATCTTCCACCATAAACAAAGTGTGTTGGCAAGTAGTAAACACAGTGAGACAAACTTGTTGAAGATGTAAGTCACATTAAAATTATAAGTAGAGCTTAAGTTACAAATAGAGTTTTTACCAGGTATACACATCAAGAAATACACCAGCCATATTTATAAAAGCTAGAATTTCTCTTCAAACAGGAACAACAGAATTATGAGGTAACTGCTGTGGGTGGTGGGGTCTGATTTATGACCTTCAAAGGTTGCACTTTTCATAACTTTTTGCATTTATCAGTGGTGTGTATGTATTTCATGGATGGAGTTGTGTCAGAGTTGGAATTTGAGTAAATGTTTGTGCAGCAGATGGTGGTGGGATTCGAGTCCTGCATTGCATTTGCTTTTCATTCAACCTCACCTGTCAGCCCTCAGATCAAGTGAACACCCAATGTTGTTTTAAACTGTAAGTGGACGTCTTTTGATTTTGCCACGAGACATTTAAATCCTATAAAACAACTTAGTTTGTTAGAAAAACACATTATTACATTATCACAGTGACTTTCTGACCATGCCACTACGCTTTGGAGGAATGACATTATTGTCTGGGAGGTCCAAGGCTAACCAAGCCTGTGTGGGCTCGTTGAATGAAGCCTGTATCAGTGTTCACAGGCTATTACAGGACTGTGATGCACTCCAGTCAGTAGTGAACCACACTGTGGCATTAATATGTCCAAAAACCTTTTGAAAAATAGATACATGTGCACAATAGCTGCAGTGTAAAGTTAATATTTTCTTAAATAAAAAGTGAGGATCAATCAAACTTCCCATAGACTTTTATGGTTTTGAAACTGTTTTTGTTTGGATGTTGTTCTCTAATATCTAAAGCTGAACTGAAACAAGCGCTTGGTGTTTTTGACTGGAAAGTCTCTAAGTATGAACACCCATTACTTGGCTGGCTGCCCAATGGCAGCTGTTTGTCTCTTATCTTTAGTATTTATTTGTCATTTCCCGCTCTACTTCACATTCTGCTGCCGTATCTTCTTTATATTTCACCCCCAAAACCGCTGTGGCCCTTCCATGATTATCATTTGTCTCCTGAGTCATCCTTCCATCGCCATCCCACCGACCTAGAGTGCACAGTGTGACGTGTCTGCCTGACCCATTCAGCAAAGAGGAAACAGACTGCCACATTATGTGTCAGGCAGAAAACAATTAACCCTCTCTCATAATCGTCCTGCTTTCCAGGCCTCTGCTACACAATGGATGTGTTTGTGCGCATCGTCTTACTGGGGCGCCACTGATAATTTCTGGGAAAGTGCCTTTATGAAAAAAAAAGGGTCCTCAATAGTGAATGCATGTGTGTGTTCTTGAATCTGTGTCCTTGTAGGAACAAAAAGTCCTCAAAAGATGAAATATGAGGAAAATGTTCTTTTGGAAGACATTTTGCTCAGTTCTACCTACTGTACAAGGGGTTGATTTATTGTTCTTAATATCTGGAACTGTCTCTGTCCATCACTTATTTTAGGGTTCTGGAAGTTAAAGTCCTGTTCTTCAGTGTTAGGTGTCAGACAGTTGGAGCATTTCCACAGCATGGATGGGCGTGACATTCTGGTTGAAGCATCGGTTCAAACGGTACAAGCCTGTGTACATAACTCCAACTCCAAAGTGCACTTCAGTGAGAAGCATCTAATCAGTGAGCTTGAAATGAACAACACCAATAACGAAGAGCAGAACTTCAAAGACTGTGCTGTTGAGGAAAGCATTAAATGGTCAAACAGTCCCATTTGGCAGAAAGGCTCTGTTCTTTTTCAATTCAATTCAATTCAGTTTTATTTATATAGCGCCATATCATAACAAAGTTATCTCAGGGCACTTTTTCGAGTAGAGCAAGTCTAGACCGACTCCTTACATTTACAGAGACCCAACAGTTCCCACCATGAGCAGCACTAGGCGACAGTGGCAAGGAAAAACTCCCTTTTAACAGGTAGAAACCTCGAGCAGAACCAGGCTCTAGGTGGGCGGTCATCTGGTTGGGTTGAAGGGGGAGGGGGCGCTCTCCAAGAATCCGAGCAGCAACACTAAAAATACAGCACAGAATGAGGAGGTGCTGTACACCTGCATGGATATGACTGGACATGACTATTCAGCTACACAGCTGCTGATTGAGACGCATGAATGAAACAGCTGATGCCTACTAATACAAGCTTGACTAACTATACTCATACCTGCAAACTAGTCGCTTTTCGGCGAAATTCGCCGTTTTGAATCAAAATATATCATTCACGTGAATCGTGCAGATCCAAAGAGTTGTTTTTTTTGGGGGGGGGGGTTCAAGTGGCCAGCGCAGTTTCCCATAGACTGGAGTGAGAACAGAGACGTTTCAGAAAGCTGTTGTCACATAGCGATCTTCTTCTCAATAAAACATCTTTGGTGAGATGTTTCGAGTCTTTTGGCCAATCAGAATCAAGATAGCTGCATCGTCTTCTTTTCTATGGATGTATAAAGACGTTTCGCGGTACTACTACAATGGACACTAGTTTTGAAGTTAGTCTCGTTTGCTGCCAACGACCTAATATGGTGTTTAACTAACTTAACATTAGGTAACTAGTTGCTAAAGTAACGTTAACTTGCCAAATCAAGTTGAAGTGTGTCGTGCTAATTTTTTCCTAACGTTACCCCATCAAATCTTTCCCAACCTGTTTATAATGGAAAGCTTGCCAGCTTGTTAGCACGTCAGCTAACGTTAACTTCATTAATTTGTGTATTACAATCATACAGTCTATGATTACAACGTTACAGTTCAGAATCAAAAGTTTGTTACGGCTGACTCCCACTGCATCCGTATTGTTATCCGATTTTAATGTCCGTCATTGTCGTAAGTTACGAGGGAAAACGTAAGGAAACAGCGGCTCTGACGGATCATTTAACCTTGACGGATGCAGTTGGGGTTAGCAAACAAACACAAACAAACTTTTATAATAATGAAAAAGGAGGCCATGAAGCCAGCTGATAATATCTAGACAATTATTTTTCAGAATGAGAGAGTTTACAGAGGAAGACGCTATTTATGTAGTGCAGCTTGACTCAGGGCTGAGGTGCAGATGGAGCTGGGCCTGGCTAAAGGTTGATGCGAAAACGGAGGTGAAGGGAGTCCAGCACAGCTTCCTGCTGTCACAGTATTTTAAAAAACTGATAAAGTGGGGTATGCAAAATGCAGCCTCTGCACAAAAGAAATCATTTGTTGTCTTTTCCCTTTATTTTCTTCTCAGAGTGCACCAGAATGCTTCGTTTACGTTAAAATCACAAAAAATTCTTCGGGGGGGGGGGATGCCCCCAGACCCCCCTACAGGGGTTGACTTTACAAACATGTCACCTTTTTCACCTCTTGTGAGTTTGCAGGTCTTACTACATAGGGGCAGTTCTGCAAAGGACTGTATTATTTGGAGATTGAAAGACACCACTAGAAGTGGATGGAGTGCTGCGTTATGCCACACCCCTACTCCGCAGGAAGGACATTCCCCAAATCAAGCCCCCAAAGGAAGCGGTCATGCCCAGCGTGCGGAGTACCGAGCAACCCAGTAGTACCCAGTATTACATAATTTATCAAGAAGAAATGCCAAATATTGTTAGCTTCCAGCGTCTCCAGTCTGAGGATTTTCTGCTCTTCTCTTTTTATATCACTGTAAAAGCCTGTTAAGGTTTTGGACTGTTGCTTGGACAAAACAAGACATTTGGGATTCACACTGGGCTTAATGCTGATATGATGTACTTTTTTTGTGTAGTGAGTGTAGTTATTTTTGCCTTATTTACATTTGTGGGCTCAGAATAAAGGTGTTTGTATCATATGTGACACCATTTGTGTTCAGTGACAACTGTGTAGTAAGACTTTAAAGGAACAACGTGGGTGTTAATGTGCAATGTTACGCGTGCATAAGTGTTCATATACGGCCATGACAGCTTTATAAAAATAGACTTCCTTCCCTCGCGAGTTATCGATCTGTGAACAAAACTGAGAAGCACTGCTACCCTTCTGCACCATCATCAGATGAAGTAACGTTTTTGGCCTATAACGTGAACGCTTTTACAAACTGATATTTTTTCCCACTGAGTTCTTCGGGTCCAGATGAGTCCAGGGATTGTAGTCTGGTCCGTTATAGCCAGTAAATTTAGTACCATTTTGGATTTAGTTAAAAAGATACAAATAGAAAGTTTATTCTGTTTCCACCATAAGTGAAAGTGGTTGTTGAGGTGTCTTTTTAATGGCTAATTATAAGGATTTCCACAGTGACAGTATGCCATATGACAGTAAAATAAAGGACATCATTTACATTATGTCAGTGCCTTTCTCCAATTGTTAGCAACCATGTGAGAGCTTTCGGGCCCACCTGTGGTCTGTGTTGGGAGGTGTAGAACAGAGGTTTAAAGATATATGTAAGCAGGAACGTTTCAATAGAAAGCATGTTCTCTGGATTTAGATGGCACCCATTGTCTACAAGGATTTACTTGCTGAGGAATCACAATGCAACACTGAGCAATGAGAAACCCTGTATCTGTTTCTGATAGTAGGGTGTGGACAGTGTTATCAAGCCCACAGTTCTGTGTGGAACACTCCTGTAATTTATTGCGGTACATTTGGCTGTAACAACATTGGCAGCAACAACCTGAAACAGGAAGTAAATCCTCACAATGGAGTCCAGCATCTATGAATTTGACAATTGACTTTATTGTTTTTCATTTCAGCTTTTATATCCTCTTTTGTGCAGCTTTTGTCAGGCAGAAGTGGTAGACGTCACTGACTGGCCAGTAACTTGTTTCATTTAAAGCTAATAACAGGTTAATAATAACAGCAAAACAATATATTGGTCCTCCAGCCCCACTGTCTTCTCCCAGCTCCAGTCGTAAGTACGGGGTTAGTGGGGGTGAAGTGTGAGCTCCAGTGAGCATTGTGGTGAGTTCAAGCTGGGCAGGTCAGTGTGAAAATCAATGAATGCCAGATGCTCTCTGACCTAAAACTTCATCAGAAACACATGTCTGCTAAGGTGTGCCTCTTCACTAAACCCTGCGCTCTGTTTTCTCTTTCTCTTTTAAGACCCAGCTTGCATGAGATACCTTATTATTAGCATATTGACATTTTATACCTGCATTAGCGCTTGTCTATGCATACTATTGTTCATACTACAGTTCTAATGTTCACCACAACACCGCAGTAGGACAGATTATAGATCGCACAAATGAGTGTGGGCAGTTTTGGGTAAGGGGTTTGGTTAGCTCTATGTTTCAGTGCAGAGCAGACTTCCTGTGTGAGTCCAGACTTGGATCAACTTAACCTACTATCTGATATTGCAGTGCAGAGCTACAGTAGTCAGATGAGCGCAGAGTAATGGAAGCCTCTCACTGCTGCTCTGTACTGAAGTGTTCCACCTAGCCCCATCAGTTCTTTCCATGTGCATGTCAGAGGCATGCCAAGGCCCCTCTGTGCCCAAGGGTGCTTTTCTGGACTGCACAGTGAGGCTGCTTTGTCTTTCTGTGGTGAACCTCACCTAGTTGCACTATCGCGCTATTTTAAAGTGGTTTTACAAAGTAGCTTTTTATTTTTACCCTTCTCGCTCTCTGTCTTTCCTCCCTGCTTGGCGCTGCTTTCTTTGCAGCTGCGCTGCCGTGTACCAAGTTGAGATACACTTACAGTTACAGTGAAAGTGGAAAAACAGTTAGATGACCTCCCACCTAATCCCAAAAAAGAAAAAAGATATCCTGTGGAAGTTCATCCAACAGAAACAAAGGCTGTGGATTTTGCAGACACCTGCACTTGTCAGTGTTTTAGTCACCATGAAAAATGAGTATCTGGGTTTGCATGGAGCTTACTCCACAAGTCTATATATATGTAGACACAAGTCTATATTTCACAGAGGTCGGCAGCCATAGTGCTGTCTGCTTGGATTCACAGCAGTTGCAGTACATTAAAATTAGTGAGCAAGTTTCACTGGGAAACGTATCAAAGTAGTATGCCGTTATATGGCTAAATACACAGCTTCTATTTGTCACTAACAGTTAGCTTTTCACATTTAGTGCTAGCAACTACATTCCCTTATATGTATGTACGCCCACCCTAGTGTAAATGTAAGCCATGCTTTTGGCCATATTTATTTATTATTATTATTTATTATGTTGTGTTAGAACATACTGATAAGGATGAGAAGAAGTGGGAGAAGTTAATGGGTGTTTAACTGTATAACTGGCTCAACAGTGGAATCAATTTTAACCACTGTAAAGCTGACTGTGCTATAAAATATCTTCACAGACTCTTTACAAGAGATTAGAGCTAAACGTTTGTCCTGTGTCAAACAAAATCGAAATGTGGAAAATCAGTAACAGTGTTTCACGAAGATTGGAACCTTCCTATGCTGTTGCTACGGTAGTTAGCGTTTTCCCATTTGGCGCTTACTACAAGCAACTACATTAGCTTAATGCTACCGTAAACACCTATCCATGGTAGTGTAAATGTAAGCTTTCAGCCATATTTTAGCAAAAATCTGAATGTTTTGAGTATACCCATGAGCACGGTAGAAGCAAGTAGAAATGGGTAATGCTGCAAGGAAGGTTTGAGAAGTTAATAGACAACCACAACTACTTTTGCTTACATTGGTTGCTAACATAAACAGCTAACTATGCTAGATATTTGAAGGCGTGGTTTGAGAAGTTTGTATGAATGTTTTTTTCCCTGTAAAATTGAAAGCTTTTGTAACTGTGAACTTTGAACTTTTTCAAATTTGCAACTTGCATCTAACCTCATTCCCAAATCACACACTGACATTGATTTGTAAGTATGTAGCATGTAGCGGTGGAACGCTGCAGTCTGTACCGGTTAAGTTTCAGTTCTTCTATTTTGTTCACAGATTCATTATTTGTGGCACTAGAGGATGTGTTTTGTGTTGCCTGCTACCCTTTTTGGCTGCTTTATAAACAGAAGTGACAAAACAAATAGTGATGGGACAAAACATGTAGGCAGCTGATATGTGGAGCAAAGCACAAAGTAGATACTGTCCAAAGGGGTTATGGTCTGAGGTGAGAAGAGATGTGTCAGAGACACTGCATGCTTTCAGAAAAGAGGTCACGAATGAAAAGTCTGATAAGAAGTGAGAGCTGCTGTTTTTCACAGGCCTCAGCCCAACTTCTCTGACACCAGACTATTTTTGCACACTACACTGTAAGCAGTTTGTTCTCACTCCGAGCTTAAATTGATCACGTGGGCACATTTCTTCTTAGACTTAAACTCAGTTACATTATAGAGTTGGGAGTGGTTGGAAGCAGTATTTTGTAAATAAAGAGCAACTTCTTAGAATGTAGGAAATGACTGGCCACACTTCCCTAGACCATAGGAGCAGATATTATTGAATGTTAAACATGAAAATATTTAGCTGATTCTTTAATGGAGAACACTCAAAACACATGCGTATTAGAACAGGAAGAAGTCATGACATATAAGAGTTTCGATACTGTCACATACATACTTATTCACTTACCCGTAACATTATTTGTGCTGTCTGCTGTCAGCATAAAGTGCAATGTAAAACACCCATTGTTTGTATGTGAGACACACGGCTGGATTAACAAAATGGGCAACTTTAGTTTATATTGTGCTCAGATGCATATTCCTAAATACATTTCGGGGCTCACATTCTATTTCCAGTGTTGAAGTGTGTCAACTGGCACATCCAGGCTTCTGTACCTAGACAGCTTCTGTCTTTTGTCTGTGTGCTACGGATGTAAAATGATGTGTGATGCACATCATTCTAAGAGATAGATGCCTTTTAGCAGTTGATGAATTTGCATTATACATGTATACAGAAATGTACCGATTTTATACTATGCTGGTATAGTTAACTATCAAATCAATACCTCAGTCCTGTTCTAGCACAGTGTAACTGTGTAACACCAATTAAATAGTAACAATGACAAACTGAAAGTGATTAGAACAATCTGCACTCTGCTAGTACACTGCTGTGTGTTTTGAGTGTGACTTCCTTCCTCTGTATCATTGTAGGGTGCGAAAGAGGACCCAGCCCAGTGTAAAGAGCCAAAGTTCCTGGCTAAGGCTGGCTGGGTGAAGAAGGCCCCCGGCCGACTGTTGGCGAGCTATAAGGACCGCTACATCCATGTGGAGAGGACAGAGATTGTGGTGTATGAAAATGAGGTACGCAACACTTCTACCACAACTTATGTTTCCCTGCTCATGCAGCACCATATTACTGTACATTGTCATGTAACTGTTGTAGTGCCATTTTCTATTCTGTTGTCATAAAGTGACAGAAAGCTCTCAAGATATGAATAATACAGTCACAGAACTGTTCAGAATAAACAGCTGTAACACACTGTGGCTACAAAGACAATACTGTCCGTTGTGTGCAGGATTTGTTGATATAATAATAAAAAGCTAAACGATGTCAGCTTTATCCTTGAATTGGAATGGCAGATTTGCAGATAATTCACCTAGACTTTGTGTTGCAGGACCTGCAGAACTGCTTAGAGAGGCATGACCTGGAAAACTATGATAAATGTCATGAATTAAAGAGCCCCTTCAAGAAGAAGCACAGACTGATACTGATCCGATCACCCAAGTATGGAAATAAGGTGAGCTGAGAGATGGAAGTAGAACTTTGTGTACATGTAAAATGCAACATAATATGGTAAGAGATGAAATAAGGAAGTACTTTAATATAATTGGTATGGGATTGCTCACATACAATAGCTCCAACTAATTTAGCAGAAGTAAGATAAGTTAACAAAAGCAAAGTTTTGTAATAAATAATGGCTCCTGTCAGGTTTAAAATGAGCATTTTCTTCAACAAATGGTGCAAGCAGAGCAAGCAAGACACTGACAGAGTACAGAAGATCTAAATCACATCAGGTGATCTGTAGATCAGTAGATCTGATAGATATAAAAGGTGATACAAATAGTAATGATTATTCCTGCAGCAGTTGCTATTGCTAAGAAACTCTTCTTCTTGTTGTCATCTTAACAATAGATCAGTGTCAAAATGATGACTTCAAAAGTGAAGAGAAATGAATCATACTGAAGTATGCTGAGAATGAATTAGTTCTAACTTTAGCGATGACATCAGCTGCTCTCAGCTTCCCAGGAGCTGAAGCCAAATGATCAGCGTGCTCAGAAAACAGACATTTCATTTGCATTGCATCATTTAGCCCGGGACACACCGCCTACCTGAGTAGTGCGTGTGCGTCGTGGAACCTCTTTTTTTTTTTCATTTTGGCGCCCATGTTAACAGATCAGAGCAGCCACACAGCATCATCTAGAGATTCGGAGTGTCGCCTATTTTTTCCATGTGACGCCCGCGGTTCTCAACAATAATAGACAGTGGAAATGATCTGTTGATAGTCATATTAACATCAAACCAGCAACAGTACAGCTTTCACTGTTTCACTATCCAAATCTGTACAATATGTCACAGACATGAAAAAAATATAAATATTCTTTTTTTAACTCCCCAGTTACAATTGAGCACAAGCCTTTTAACCTTTTTGTGTCTAAACTAAATATAAATGAAATCTATAATGAAAGGAGAGAAGCATTCTATTATTGATGGCGGTGTGGAACACGGTTCGCCTGTCGAGTGCAACAGCTTGATCCGGGATGTTGTGGTGGAGCCAGGTCTCTATTGTGGACACACAATACAGTCTTATTTCATCCATTCCATTTTCCTGCAACCGGACATTAGCCACAAGTAGGCTGGGTGGTGGAGCAGCCACAGGTCCAACGATTCCGCACTGAAATGACAGCTGACGGCGAGAGGAGAACAGATTTAAAGTTTGACAGCAGCAATATGATTGGCTGATGGAGATCGTGGCGAAATCTGGTTGGATAAGTGAGAGAGTAAACACTCATAATCAGCTGATTAAGAGAAGCAGAGATAGAGAGAGAGAGAGAGGGATGTAAATCAATGAGGCATAAAGATGTCTTCCTGAATTAACTTACGCTGAGCTTCATATCCACTATTATTACTCTCAGCTGCACGCTTGCAATCTTTTCATGGTCCACACTGCTGTATTTGTAAGTTGTAGTTTGTTTTTCTAGTGGACAGAATTACTACTTACTTATTTTCTGTGGTAAAAGACAAATAACTTCTGTTGTAATGAACACTGCAGACTGGGATCAGGATCAGTAGATAATGTAATAAAGTGACTGTACATGTAATTTAAAAATAAGCTAATATCTGACATGATGTGCACAAAATCTGATATCTGAAAGATGCCACACGTTATTAGTTTGTACTTTAAGGCTGCACTAATCAATATGTTATATTAACAGAGTTTGTGTAATGTGAAAGAAGTTGCTCATAGTGACAAACCCCCAGAGAATTATCATCTTCTGTTCCCCTCAGCTCTACGGAGCTGTTTGGATTCAGTTTCACCACCCTCATTAATCTTGTTTTTAGCTAACTGTACACTACCTGCTCACAGACACTTTGAGACTAGCTGGTGAACATAGTGGAGCATTTAGCAGCTAAAGAGACAGATATTTTTCTCAGGAGTTGGTGGAGACCAAAAACAGAGCTAACAGAGAGGGAATACTGGACTTAGATTCATCAGAGAGCAGAAAGACAACTCCAAATGAATGCTAATGTTGCTTTGTGTCTGCTGGACATGTAAAAAGGCAAGTGTTTGCTAATACGTTTAAACTAAGCATGAACCATTATCTCATAATTGTCACTTATGGCCTCGGTGATCATCATACAGCAAAAGATATGTAGGGTGGCTTTAAAGGATGTGTGGTATTTTAGAAGTAAAGTTATTCTGCAGACCTGCTGCTCAGAGCACTGGTCTTAGATCAGCCATCTGCTCTGCATCAGTCTCAGATTTAGACTGTGGACATATGGACGTCTGGCCTGTCTTTTCAGTATGCAGCACCTTTCACCACAGTTTTAATCAGGTTGTGGGTTGTTGTGAGTTGTTGTCACTTCCTCATTGAGGTTAGCATGAATGTTTGTGTGCTGGCTCTAAAGAATTGAGTGAATAGTTTTTAAATAAAGATTATTCCTCCAGGGTAGGTTTAATGAGCACAAATGCTGTGTTACACCCTCACATAATACCTGGAAACCTGTTGGAAGATCACCTGAGACAGATTTCAGTACCCAGATTGAACCTGACAGTCTCTAACCTCTCTAACCTTTACACTACTGCTGCTCCCACACACTGTTGCACTACTTAGTTTCCATTTACTAAACGAATGACATGATGAAATACTCTGTGGTACCAACTTAGAGCCCTTTGTTCAGATTAGGAGTTAGTTAATACTTTTGTATTAAGGTTTCATATGAACTAAATATTCCTATACTATCCAGTATGGATAACCGTACACATGAGTGGCAAGTATCAGAAGCTGACTTTGAATGCTGGGTCACATCTTTTGACCTGTTGACTGTTCATATTAAAGTAACATATGGAAAAAAGTGTTTTGGTGTGGGCGCAGAGACTGAGGTATCACATTGGCACTGATATAGAACATTTGCAGACAAGCCCTCATCAAGAGCAGTAGAAAATACTGTGAGAATCATTAAAGCTGCACTAATCGATATTTTTAATTAAATCAAATGACAAACCCACTTAGATTTCTCCCCCAACCCTGAAGATACTCTCAGGTCTGCGCAGTTCAGTCTCTTTTGGATCATTGTTTCGATTTTCTGGCCCGTAAACTCTCTCATCAACTTCTTTCCAGCAGCAGCAGCAGCTGTTTACAGTAAAATAGCTCTGATAAATCCACTGTCCACTCCCTGCTCAGCAGCAAACAGCAGACAGACACAGTTAGAGACTAGCTGGTGAACATAGTGGAGCATTTAGCAGCTAAAGAGACAGATATTTTACTCTGGGGGTTGATGGAGACCAATCCAGAGCTGAAAGGAGAGGGAATACTGGACTGACATTCATCAGGTGGACACAGACATTACAAATAAATGCTAATGTTGCTCTGTGTCTGTTGGATATGTAAACAGGCAACTGTTTGATGAATATGTCAAATCAACTTTATAAGGTCATAATATGTCATAGTTGTGTTAACAGCTTGTCCCTCTTGACTGAGTGGCCAGAAAACAAATCTGTTAATGCAGCTTTGAAGGGGTTAAGATGCTGGCTACGAATCACTACGTCTCTAGCTGGGGCCCTTTGTAGAACCTCTCGTCCTTGTTCCATGTTGTCTCTCCACTGTCTGTAATAAAGGCTTAAAATGCCCCAAAATACTTAAGGAAATGCAGCACTAAAAATGTAAGATACAAGTGGTGAATTGTGCTGTAGTGGTGCAAGTAAATGACTTGAGTAAAGACTTTGCCAGCTCCACAGTTGCCATGACAGTGTGGGAGGGGCTTGCATGTGCAATGATACCATGATGACAGCTCATTTGTGTGTGTGTGTGTGTGTGTGTGTGTGTGTGTGTGTGTGTGTGTGTGACAGAGAGGTATACATGCTATTACACAAACACACAGTATTGCTCACTTGTGCATGTGTGTCACATTTTCCCCCAGTCCGTATGCAGTGACCAGTCTGAGGAGTGAGTCAGACACCAGTTAATGTCTTCCTAGACTTGAGCTCTGTCTGGACAAACTGCTGTTTTTACTGATTTGAAACACTACCAATTTCAGCTTGTTCTCTAGAACCTGTAATGGGTTTTTGATTCAAGTACTAGCGCACTTTAATGGTTAGATGATGATGATAGAACAGTAACCCTGGTAAAGACAAGAAATTGAAGATTCCCTATGGAATTTTTGACCTCTAGTAGCTCTATAGAGCAGTTTTCTATGAGTGTGCTGTTTGCGTACGAGGACGTGTGCATGTGCACACGGGTGATGCAATACAAATTCCTGCCAATGGTGTCACAGGTGGTGGTAATGCGCCAACACGGCAGAGAAGATGTAACAACATGGATGTAAACAATTCAGTTTTCAAACTTTTACTTTTGCACTTGTTTTATAAGGAAGGAGATGCATGCAACACGTTTGTTAGAGCTCAAGGATACCCACAATGCATTTGGTGAGTAACACTGAATGTAAACATAACTTTAGTTTGTTTATGAGAAACCTCCACAGGGCAGCTTAATAAGGGCCTGTCAAATCTGGTTTCAGGTAACGTGTGTATGTGAGTGTTTGAGCCTGCACTGTAGCATGTACAGTCTGTACAGTACGCATCATCTTTTACATATCACTATGATTACTACTACATATTACTTTTATTAGCAGCCTTATGAAAGCTTAGGCTAAACCAAGCGTTTTGGTATCCATTGTCTTTGTTATTGTCTGAATACAGGGAAGTAAAAAAATAAAAATGGGAAATGTAGCTACAAATGATTGTTCTGCGAGTTGAAACACCGTCATTCAACATTTGAAAACAATCCCTTATTTGTTAAACTCCGAGTTCCTGAATCTGTTGGTAGTTTGTAGTCTCTTGTGGTTGTCCAGTGTGAATGAAGTGAGTGGGTCTGACCAGGATGTAAAGAGCTACTTGGCTGCCTCTTGGTTTCTCCGTGGTAACCCTCTTCAGCTCTGGCTCTGCATGGCTGAATGATTCCACAAAGACAAAAAGATTTTCTTAAAGGAGCGCAGCAGCAGTGTCTCTCACAACCAGCCACCTGTGTGGAAATGAAATGTTCAATCACCAAGTTATTAGTTAGCTATAATGACAACTGTCGCTGTCACATTTACTCAGCTTTAGCTAATTAACATTAATTCTGTGAGGCGGCCAAACAACAAGAAAGATACTTTTGCCTGGTTAATATGCTCTCTGCATGCTGATGTCTGTACTATTAACACTACACTACAACTATTAAGTTTCAGACAGGTAGCTAGCAGGTTGAGTGTAAATGGCAGACAACTAAACTTCTAAGCAAGTATTATCATGGTTTGAAGCCTACAGTATCACCTTAAAAGCTCTCAATCGGGGCGGCTGTGGAGCTAAGTGTGTCTTGTCAGTCTGTGAAGCTAACATTAATGTTGTGTTAATCCAATTAATTACATTTCAGATATTGTCAGACGTGACTTCAGTTTAGTTTCGTTAAGTTTTATTGTGGCATAAAGCAATGTAGACATAACCCACTTGTCAAGAACCAGCAGCTAACAACTGCACTTGGTTTTGACAATGAAGAAGTGGTTTGAAAACCAAATGACGGTAATTGACTTTGACCTATATGCCATTACAGCAGAGGTTCTGAGGACATCACTTGCTTAAACTCAACAAAACACTAATTAGACACACTAATAATGTTTAAAGTTCCATTACAGTTAAATGATCTTTTGACAATGTTACAATAGGCCTTTTTCACAGCAGACATCTTGACTTGTCATAGCAGAAAAAGCACAGGTGTCTTTAATAATATTAACAATAGAGTTATGAAGTTGGAGGAGTTATTTTTGGCACCCTGGTTCCGGAAGTAAAAGTCCCATTCAAT
This sequence comes from Macquaria ambigua, assembly GCA_008360985.2. Taxonomy (NCBI): domain Eukaryota; kingdom Metazoa; phylum Chordata; class Actinopteri; order Centrarchiformes; family Percichthyidae; genus Macquaria; species Macquaria ambigua. The sequence continues at coordinate 29,654 of VMKM01002283.1, forward strand.
TTTCCCATAGATAGATAGTCCCATGTTACATGATTCACAGTTGGAGCTCTTCTAGCTCTGATCGGCATGGAACTCTCTGGGTCGTTTCATCAGTACAAAAGTTTATGAATTCTGTTCGAAAATATCTGGTTCTTTGATAAACAGGTACAAGCTTGTGGACATAAAAACTTCTGGATAGACGTTAACTATGACTCCCAAGGTGCAATTCAGCAAGAAACATCCAATCACAGAGCTTAAAATTCTGTAAGGTGCACCGCTAACGGCGGGTGAAAGCTGAAGCTGAGAAAACTGAAAACACAATCTTCAGCTTGAATCGATTCACTTTTGAATTCTGGGTCCATTGTGGATGGTCAGTAACTATGGCAACATGTTTTGTCCTGAAATGTAATGACAAAGCGTTTTTGAATTTGCTACGGCTCTGATTTGGGCCTCTCAATGGCTTCTTCTCCATGGCAACGGAGGACGAGCAGTCAACTATACCAAAATGATGGAAACATGATTTCTCAGAAGAAAAGCTGAAATAATCAATAATCAGGTGGCCAGAACATAAACCTATAGGATCGTTACATCATCCGGGAGAGTACTGTGTTTCTATGTTCAACAATGAGGATATCGTTCAAAGAAAAAATTGAAATGGGAACACAGAAAGGGGAAAAACACTTCTTAACTCTATGGCTCTGTTCTATTCAAGTGTCCCAGTAAGACAGTTATACCAGCACCCTGAAGCTGAAGCAGCTAAATAGAATTCAGCCATCACTCATTGTATTATTTACACCTGTAACACATAGTAACAGTAACACATAGAGGATCAAATGAACTTAGTTGTTTAAAGTCAAAAACTATTCACACGCTTTGACAGAACATACATGTGTAGGACTAATGTTTCAAAGAAAATATGAAAAGACCAAAAACCGAGAAACATTACCACACGTTTCACTGTCAAGCATTTCACAAAGGTCTACAACACTTGATTTGTATCATGATTGATTTGTAAATCACGAATCGAATTAAAGGTCAGCTGAGTGAACAAAGAAACATTTACTCAGTCTTTAGTGACTTATTTTAGAGGCATTCTATGCCTGGAGATGTGTGTTATTTATCAGACAGTTTTTATCTTTCTTTAAATAAATGTACTGTGTGGCAGCATTTTCTATTTCTGAGATAATTATTTCAATAAATCTGAAGCAGACATGATGATATGAAGGCCCATAAAGAATAATTTAATTAATTTAATTTGCTTCACTTTCATTTGAGGAGTTTTTTGGAGTTTTGGTCTTGACTGTAGATTGACTGTACTAGAAGTGCTTCTTAAACCATAAACAAATTAAGAGATTTAATTCTTCTAATGTAAAAGAAAAAGGGTTCTGAAAAACACATACTGTATGTTTTACATTTGATCATCAACCTTATTTTGTGTGTCACGAGTCATTTCTCTGCTTTGCGTGAATGACAGATCCATGATGTGAAGTTCCAAGCTCAGACTGCAGAGGAGAAGGAGGCTTGGATTAAAGCACTGAGTGATGGCATCAATCGAGCAAAGAACAAAGTCTTTGATGAGGTAAACGTCTGTCTAACCCCCACACAGAATCATAAGTGTCTCTTCACTTCAGTCAGTTACATCCTCACTGAGTTTTTATTCACCTATTAAAAGCTCAAATAGATTTAGTGGAAAAGCGAATGAATAAGCTTAATGTTTTCACAGGTGAAGGTTGGTGAAAGCAGCAATTTAGAGCACGTTACTCGAACAAGGCCCAAAGCGAACCGTAACCGGCGGCCCCCGACCAGGATACACATGAAAGAGGTTTGTGTGTGTGTGTGCGTGTGTGTGTGTGTGTGTGTGTGTGTGTGTGTGTTGTGTGTGTGTGTGAGAATCCATTCATCTGTGTGTGTAACAGACACTGGGTGGTTAGCTCTGTCGCTACAGTAAGTAAGTCTAGATTTGAATCCCTACTCTGTGTTGAGTTTTCTTGTTCTCATGTTTGGATGGGTTTCTTATTGGTTCAAACACACACAGAAGGTATGAATGAGTGAATGTCTGTAAGTTGCCTGGATAAAAGTGTCTGCTAAATGGCTAAACTAAATCATTCCTGTCGATGATTTCATGCCGGATTGATGTTTTTATAGCTCACATAAAGCATTTTCTTTTGGTTCAGAATTTCAAAGCTCAAGCTACCTTAAATTCTAATTCTATTAGTTGCTGTTATGTATATTAAGTATATTTAATATACTATATTTATTATTACTAAATATATGTATTATGTATATTTTGCTGTATTTTAATAAAGCGTTTTTCTGTCCTGATCTGCTTTCATTTTAATTTGCTATTGATACTGTCGTCTTGATCAATTCTGGATCATGTACATTTCCACATCATTATTCCCATTGCTTTATTCCACGTCTACTGTCCTGTTTTTTGTTCACTGTTAAGCTACTCCCAATGAAAGTCCATTCACTTTCCTTTCTCTTCTGGTGGTGGTTTTAATGTGAAACATCTGTGCAGGAAGCTCTGAGTTTCACTGACAGTAGCTTAACAGTAAACGAAACAAATTCCATCACAGTAGAATTTTGGAATTCAATTGTAAATGAAAACAGTATTTCTATTAAAAAGAGAAACTCTTAGCAGTAGAGTGGTGAGTATAACATGACTCCTCCCTGTCTATATTTTACCTTGGCCGTTATTAGCAACTAGCCCTTATGTATAAAACATTTTATTTCATTTCTTAATGGTACATTAGCTTTGAATGTAATTAAATGTCTTCTCTGCATGTCTTGCCATCTAGGTAGCCGTTGTGTCATCAGATGGTATCCTGCGTTTGGATCTTGATCTTGAAGATGCCTTAATGCCTAATGGGACCTATCATGCCAGTGTTGATGGCACTGAGACCCCCAAAGAGGCCAACAAAGTCCCAACGCCTTCGTCCAATGCCAGCAAAGCTGCAGAGAAACAGTCAGCACCAAGTGTTGAGGAGGAGGCTCAGACTGAGCCAGAGGTCAGTCACCAGAAAAAGGTGATCAAACCTCCCATGCCCCCTACCAAAGAGGCTAAACCCATCTCAACACCTGAAGATGAACCTGATAAGGATGATGGCCCAGAGAAAAAGGTCTGTATAATGCTATATAAGCCTTGTCATACAGTGCAGAAATATTTGTGTATGTCTTTCTGTTTGGATGACATGGCCTATAATATATGACTGAATGTTTTTAAGATCCTGAAGCCCCCTATGCCTCCATCTAAAGAAGCCAAGCCCTGTGTTTCACCTGTTGAAGAAGCTACAGAGGAGGCCAAAGCTGAGAAGATGCCTGAAAAGAGTCCTGATGCAAGGAAAAAGACAGGTCCACCACCAACCCCTCCCAACAAACCCAGCTCCAGCAACTCAATGAGCAACCTTGCAGAAGCCTCACAGTCCAGGCCAAACTCCCACCCTCCTACTCCTCCATCCAAGGAGAAGAAACCCTCCCATCCTTCTGTGGAGCCGGACCAAGAGGTTCAAGGCACAACTGATGAGAATAAGGAGAAAGGAGAAGACAATAAGAAGGAGGCGACAGGAACAACTGTGGAAACAGATGAGGCAGACCAGTCGATTTCTGAAGAAGCTGTACCTGGTGTCAGAGATGATGAACCTGAGGGTCCCAGTGCAGAAGGACAGGTTTCTGAAGAAGAATCAGGGGAGACTATAAGCATTGGCATAAACAAGGCATGCAACAATGAGCCACAAACACCCACAGAGCCACTCAGAAAGAGCCTTAGTCCTCTTCTAACCCCCAAGAAAAAGCCTGAGAAACCTGTTCAGCCCGACACGCAACACATAGAAGGCAACGCAACTATAATGCAGCCTAATAAGGGACAGGACTCCACTGCATTGCTGCAAACAGCCTCAGATACCTCAGCCAGTTCTCCTCAAGCAGAAGAGGCACTACCCAAGAGTGAAGTCCCCTCAGTAGTTGTCTCTTTGAATGACCCGGTCACTGACAGCCTTAGCCTGAGTCCACTGCTCTGTCACTTGCCTGGGGAGAAGAAAAAGAAGGCAGAGGAGAAATCTGTCGACAGCGGTCAGCACTCAGACGATGACAGCGAAGGCTTTGGGAGTGAAGACACACTGGCCGCTTCCACAGCTGCCTTGAGAGGAAGCCACGCTGGTCTGGATGTGTTGGACGCCAGCGAGGACGACATTCAGGTCTCTGTTAGTTTAAGGCCGACACAAGCTGCAACCAAGCCTAAGGTTAGATCAAAGACCATTCTCTGTCGGCGATCAGAGCCCACTCCTCCTCCCAAACCCTCAACCAAGGTCAGGTCAGCCTCTATTGGAGATCTGCTGTCTGACTCTTCAGTCTGTATTCAGATGAGACAGCATACCGGAGCTGTGGGTAGTGATGATGTCATGAAACTTGAGGCTGAAGTGGCTCTGGAGATGGAAAAGACAAGTGAGCTCCTGAGCAGAGTGACCCAGTCCCAGAGGGAAGGTGACGGGGAGGGCATGCCAGAGGATCTGCTGGTCAAGGCTATGGAGAAGCTGAAGAAGGCCGACCATGTCCTCAAGGAGGTCAAGAAACTGAAACCTCCAGAGAACTCATGCAACAGGAAGAGCTGGTGAATGTCAGTCATAGCAGATTGACTTGGAATTGACCATTCACTAAACCACTCTTTTGAACAGTGATTGTCAAATCATAGCTTAGCAACTTTTTTTCAGGCATTTTGCCTTTATTGGATAGTCAGACAGCTGCAGAGAGAGACAAGAAAAGCGGGACAGAGAGAGAGGGTGACATGTAGCAAATCGAACCTGCCTGTAAGGGATCAGCCTTAATGGTACATGCTCTACCAGGGGAGCTACTGGGGCGCCGCAGCTTAGCAACCTTAAGTCAGGCCTGTCGAGCTTTGGATTTCTCCACATACTGTACAGTTGGCATGACGCTGAAGTAAACATACGTGTATGTGTCTTTTTTTGTTCTTTCCAAAACCAAAAAACACAAGAGCACACAGGTGTAAGGAATGGATTAAACAGTGTGTTTTTCTGCTCTAATGTAAACTGCATCGTTAGCATATCGTTAGTAACTAGCTTACTACCTACAGTAGTAACTGAGCGTTACTTCCAAGGCCTTTCTAGTAGCCTATCATTAAGCACATCAGCTTGTACGGTTGCAGGTTACAAAAAAGCCCTATCCACCACTAGCACATCAACTATGTACTACTATTTCCCCACTGTGTGGAGGCCGAACCTGGATGCTATCAGAGTGTAGGCTAACGTTAGCGGCTCTGACATGCTCTGAATTGGATATGGGAAAGTTTACACTCCAGCAACCCCAGCCAGCGTTACCCAGAGACAGTGTTTTGTTTGCCAAATACATCCTTAATCCTTTTCCCATGTAATGTTAAAAGCGAATCACACTGTTTGAATGACACAGCGTTTTCGATCAAATCATGGACTTAACATTAGCCTGTTTAGCTAGCTGACCTGCGACAGTTGTCATTTCAGCAACAAAAAACGACGTTTGATGGCTAGAAATGAGAAGCTGCTTTTGTCTTCCTCTGTCTGAAATCAAAGACCCACTAGTTCAGAAATTACTAAGAATTTCAAATGATAAATTTGACACAGTTATCATTGTAAACTGCATAGGTGCTGTGCGAGAATGCAAAGCCTGACAGATGTAGCAACATTAGCTGATGGGGACAGGGTTATGCTAACAGTCATTGATGGACAGAAGTCTCTCATTTTTGATTGCAATGCAGCACATGCAGCTGTTCGCTCATAATTAACTAAGTGCAATTATTTCTAGTTTAACTTTCTGTGCAGCTGAAAGTAATGCTTAATGTTCTACTGTGTATTGTTTATTTTTTGTTGTATATGAAATATTGGACTTTTTCAAGAATGATTACTTGAAAGTTCATTTCAGAATTAATAATATAATGACAAAGCAGTACTGTCAATATATTATGAACATACAAAAAAAGTACTAAAAAGTGTTAATACCAAATTACACAACTGTTTTAATAGTCTCTACTTTGTGGATTCAAGGTTTTTTTCTCCTATTTTCAGATACCATGTTTTTGCTGGCGGTTTACATGAGGGAATTTCTATTGTACATACTTTATTATTCTTTTACTACAGCATATGCTGTTTATTGTTGATGAGGAAATATGTACCAACATAGCTCAGGAGTTTTCTGAAATTAATCTTTTCAGACTAATCATGTAATTAAAGTAAAATGAAGAACTGCTACTCCACATAAACAGATTACAGTTTTGTTATTAATGTGTTTTTCATACTGATATTGTACATAGCACAGAACAAAGAGTGTGTAGCATCCTTTGGCTCTCACTAACCCCTCTTACAATTCAGTTTTACATTAATTTGTTTTTATGAGGGATATGTGTGTGTTCCTCGCAATTTAAATCATGAACACAATTTTTTATCCAATGCTTTGTTAAAAGATGTGATGGTAGTTTTTAAGACTATTTTAAATATGCCATGCGATTTAGAGTACGTAAGAATATTTTCTAACATTAGATATAATTTTGTACTCTTTGATAAGATTTGCTATTGCTCAAATAAACAAAGGGAAACTATCGGTTTATGTTTTGTCTTTAATGCGGTTGTACCCCTAAAATGCAGCTCAAAGATTTATTCAAATGTTATGTATTCTAATTTACTTTGTTATACTGTCTTTTTAAAAGATCTTTTTTCAAAACTTGATTTTAGTCTTCCCACTTAAAATTTTAGGTACTTACTTTTAGTGCTCAAACAATATGTATTAATTAGTTAATTGACAGGAAATTGACAACAGTCAATAAATTGTTTAAAAAGTGATTTTTCAAGCAAAAATTGCAAACATTTGACTTCTCAAATGTGAGGATTTGCTGCTTTTCTGTTTTATATCAATTTGAATTGAATACCTTTGAATTTTGGACTGTTGATTGGACAAAACAAACAACTTGAAGACATCACCTTGGACTTTATTTGAAATTGTGAGGCATTTCAAGTTCTTTATTATCATATGCACAACAATTACAGTGAAGCAGTTACATTTTTAGTTCTCAGGCTCCGTCCAACAACGCTCATACAATTATGTTTATAAAAATAAGAATAGAAAAATCACAATCAATTAAAATCTAATTAGAATCTAAGACAAAGACATAAAATGAGCCGGTGGCTCCTGGCAGTGAAGCAGTCAAACCCATCAAGGCCAGCCGCAAACGCTGCCGCAAACACCCCCAGGGTGCAGCACGACCCCAGTCAAATACCTCCTGCAGGAAGGCGAGTACATCCTGTTGGGGCCATGATCGTGGATTGAGGGTTTTGTTCTCACATCACTCTGCAAACACGCGCCAACGCGCCCCGTGGGGGCCGTGCACTTTGGATACATCCATGAGACCACAACGGCCGGGAGCTTCTCCCTCTCAACCGCCAAACCATGAGGCGCTGTCCCAGGATGGGATGAGAGGAGATGCGCGTGGTCACGCAGTCATGAGTGAACAGGGAGTAGCCTACATGGGAGCACGCAGCCCTGAGCGACGCCTGTGTTGAGAGTCAAGGTGGAGGATGTGGTGGTGCCGATTCGCACTGCCTGGGTCTGCCCATCAGGAAGTTCAGGATCCAGTCACATAGGGCGGTGTTGAGTCCTAGGTCTCTGAGCTTGATGACGATCTTGGAGGGCATAATGGTATTGAATGCTGAGCTACAGTCAATGAACAGCTTTCTCCCACACGTGTACCTCTGGTCCAAGTGGGAGCTGGCAGGGTGGGCGGTGGACTCATCCGTTGACCTACGGCTGAAGTTGAGGATGAGCTCGAGGTACAGCTGTCCTTGACGCCTTCTCACATTTTATAGACTAAGTAATTGATCAAAAATAATCGATTCATTTATAATTAAATTAGCTGCAGTGTCTGCCCCCTTCAGAGATAGCACGGTTAGTCAAAAAGGATGTTTCAACTACTCTAAAAGTCGACTATAAAACGGAGTATTTTATTTTGAAGGTCGTGAACGGAAGTCATTATTTTCATTTTTTTTGTGTGGCTTGACAGACATTAGTGTTTAGCACAGCGCCCACCAGCCCCTTTCATCTGCTGAAATATTTACCACAAGACTACAATGAGAGAGGTGAAGGCGAAGAGTCAGAGGCGCATTTAAACACCGCAAAGATGGAGGACGACCTGGTGTCGGAGGATGATGTCTGTGAGTAACGTTAAGTTACAATAGGAGACAGCATCGATTTTCACTCAGCTGTGTGTGTGTGTGTGTGTGTGTGTGTGTGTGTGTGTGTGTGCGTGCAGGATGTCCGTGTTGACCACACAGGGAAAAACGTTATACACTTATTCAGCCTAACAGTATGAAGCTGTGTTCACTGTTTTACACGACATCAAGATCCGATGTGTTCTGAACAGCACGGCGGACAGAAGCGTTACTTACTGTCATGTTTTACGTTTTACACACAATATTCATTTTCTGCAACCTACAAAAATGAAAATACTGTCATTTTATTTGTTCCTCATGAAGATCCTGGGAAAAGATTATAAGTTAGTATTTCCACATTTTAAGAAGTTTCTCCCCCGTATGAATTATAAGGAATTAGCAGGAAACGTCAATACATTAAAGGATGATTTCACCGGTATCCAACCTCATCTCCATATGCCTGTCAGACTAATGCTGATGTTACACATGTCTATGGACACATGGTGGAGGGAGTTTGGGAAGTTGCCCACTGGGCTTGTAGTGTTAACTTTCTATTATCAAGAGCATGCAGCTTACACAACTGTACCATGCTGTCTGTATTCAGTTACCACTGTTCAGTGCTTCTTAACTCTACAGCCAATAAGTGTAGGTTTAAGGCCCAAGTCTTATAGAATACTTTGCAAACCCACTTGTGTTGCTGCTTGTCACTGACATGCAGAACAGACTTTATCAGACACTTGAAACTCTTCCCTGTCTATCATCCCTGACAGTGCTGTGGTCAGAAAAGGAGTTCCATGATGCTGCTAGGAGGAACGACACCGAGAAAATGCAGGAACTGATCAAAAAGGGCGTGGACGTCAAGGCCAAAAATAAAGTAAGCCTGCTGAAGGACAAACATGTACACTTTCCATTTCTTTTTCGATTTCCATAGCAAGTAAAGCACAGGTGAAACTAATAACGTTAATCAAATGCACAATACGTGGTACACCTAAATGGAATGGCGTTGTTAATGTAATTAATTACACCTGTGCTTGTCTTGCTGTGTCTGCTAACATGTCTGCTTTGAAAAAGGTGTATTGTCTCAAAAGACTGACTACTCCAGTATTCAGTCTAACGCAGTGTTAATCTGTGCCGTCTCCTTTGTGAGAAGAGGATTTTAATTTTCAATAACTAGTGATTTTCAGCTAAAGGTTCTTGGTCTTCTATACCAAGTGTGACTTTTAGTCAATAAGTTTTTTTAAGCCCTGTAGCACAGTGAGATTGTCACATTTCAAACTATAGCCTGCTCATGTGTGCATTAAAGATAAGCACTATATAAAAGGCGTATGTGTTTGGTTTTAATGTCTAAGCAAATACGGTATTAATGCTAATGAAAGAGGCGTAATTTTATTCTGCGTTGTGTAAAACATTATTAGGTTTGAAACCTGTCTCACTACTGAAGCAACTAGAATACATTGGATAAAATAAAAGTAAACATAAATTACATATTAAAAATTATTTTTTATGATATAACTTGCAATAGTCCTTTTGAAAATGTTGCACACAGAATACTGTTTGCAGACGTCCTTGATTTGCGAGTTAGACAGACTTCTGGTGCTACCAAAACATCGGCTGTTACACACAAACACATTTGGCAGCAGAGACCTGCGAAAAGGGAGTGAAGCATGTTAATGTACATTTTGGTATAAGTGTTTCTGAGGATGGAGAGAACTACATTAGTGGACTCATCTTGAAGTCAAACTCAGTGCCTTTATAGAGATATCAGGTGATGCCTCCAGTTAGTTCTACCTTTTCCCCAGCTGATATTTTAACATGTTATTGCAGAAAAAGCACGTGGCACATTTAGATGAGCCACTTCAGAGTCCCTGTTATTGTGCGTGTGCATTCACTGACATGGCTTACTGAGACACTTAATGGAACTAAGCCATCATTAATGTGATTAGTTACACCTGTGATGTTACTGCTATGATAAACCAAAATGTCAGCTGTTGAAAAGGTCAACTGAGGGCTGAGGAATCTCTGAACAGGTGCTGTTAGCTACGCTCAGGTGATTATCACTGCTCATTTTTGAATAGTCAGTGTTTGAGGATGTTGGCCTAATTCAGCCGTGCATGCACTGTGAGGAGCACTGAGCCATATTCCTCTCTGTCCGTCTCTGTGCTGCAGATAGACCGGAAAGCTCTGCACTGGGCAGCAGGAGCTGGGAATGAACAGGCTCTACGTCTCCTGCTAGACCATGACACTGAAGTGGATGAGCGGGACACTGTATGTACACATGATACTTTGAAGTGAGATCCTAGTGATGATTCACCACTGAATTAATTCATTCCCAAACATGAAAACTGACACGTTTTGTCATCTTGTACATCAGAAACATCAAGGACAAAGTCAATCCTAAAAGCACAATCACAGCATATAAAGTTCATGAGATGCTGTCCCTGTTCTGAGCAACAAAATACCTTCCATAAAGCCCCTGTGTCAGTGATCTGAAAAGGTCGGATTTGGCGACATGTTGTGTTACCTACTGAACCGTCACATGGACACAGCAATACAGCAATACCATAAGTAAAAAATAGGCATTGATATGTATGTGCACCAATTTGAAACCAAAGTAAAACATGTATAGAAAAACTTTTTTGTGAGGATTCTCTGTATTGCTGTAACTCCCTATAATAAATAGATTTTTAAATAAATAGATTTTTTCCCCATGAAAAATCTTCCCAAGAAGACATGAATATTTAATATATATTTATTATTAAATCCCCCTTTGTCATCTATCAAATATAAATTGTATTGCTGACTTGACTTTTGTAATCATTGCAGTGTATTTGAGCAGATAAGGGATTCATTTATTAATAATTAATCTGTCAGTTCTATACTATATTCTATATTATCCTATCTTATTATCAAAAGCAAATATTATATTGGACAGTTGAGGAAAAAGTCATCATCTCTGGAGCAGAGAACTGTGGCACAGCAGTGTGTCTTTCCCTTTATAAAGGCTGTGTTTCTGGGTGAAACATCCCCAAAACACTGAGCACATGGTGACTATCAAAGTGATGTTCTCCTTTATTTTGACTTCAAAAGAAAAGACTGTAAGAAACATATAGCTCAAAGGGATGCAAAATAGCAAAAAAGATGTTACATTTACAGTGAGACTGGCACTGAGCTGCACACTTCAATTCAATTCAATTCAGTTTTATTTATATAGCGCCATATCATAACAAAGTTATCTCAGGGCACTTTTTCGAGTAGAGCAAGTCTAGACCGACTCTTTATATTTACAGAGACCCAACAGGTAGACAGACATCCAGGTCAGGAACCTTTCTAACATAAAACAAGCAGGACAGAGACAGACCAAGGCGAGTAGGAGAACTTTATGTACTACTTTATTTACTATCAGAGTTTGACTGTCACATAACAGTTGTACATGTTGGCCCACAGTTTGGCATGAATGCTCTGCTTCTGGCATCCTGGTTTGGTCACCTTAAAGTCCTGCAGATCCTGGTGTCCTGTGGAGCAGCGCTCAGCTGTGAAAACAAAGTAACTTCACCATCACTACACACTCAAACTATGAGGTGATTTTCTGATTGATACCTCACCCTCACAGTCTGTGTGTGTGTGTGTGTGTGTGTGTGTGTGTTAGGATGGTCTGAGCATGCTGCACTGTGCTGCCCAGCGAGGCCACATCAGTGTATTGGAGTTCATCATGGAGGACCTGGAAGGCATCTGTCTCGACAGAGCTGACAAGGTGACTCTTTGGTCTTTTTACCAAGTGAAAAGTCTTTTTGCAGAATATATGAGTCTAAACCCTCCTTTTCTTTCCATGTCTTCACTATAACAAGCATTTTGCTGTTAGTTATCACAATATTAGCACTATGCCAATAAATTAAGGTGAATGGACCATGAGCATTTAATTGAACACTGTGTGTATACACTATACAGTATACAGTACAGGTGTAGTAGCTCCTGTGAGTAACCTCTGCCGTCTCTCTGACCAGTCAGGGAAGACCGCGCTGCACCTGGCTGCAGAACATGGACAGTTTGAAGTGGTGGAGTTTCTGATTGGAATGGGTTGCACGCATGGTTTGAAGGACAAGGTAGTGACACACACACACACACAGGTCTGTTGTGCACAATGAAAAGAATATGAACAATGAAAAGAATATGAAGTTGATTTCAACTTCATATTCTGATATGATATGATATGATATGATGATATGAAAATATGATTTCAAAAAGTAAACAGCTCAAATGTTATACTTAATGTTTTATTTGTTAGGCTGCCACACCTTGGCCAAGCTAATGTGAGTTGAACTGAATCCATCGTTCCAGAGTTTTTAAGCTGTGTTCACACAAACAGCGTAAAGCAGGACAGGTTCTGACTTTGAATCCTGTGTTTACTGAGCATTGGAAAGGCCAGCTGAATGATCCTGCTACTTCCAAGAGCTGGCTCAAAGTGAATATTTCCACACTACCGGTGAATCCATCTCAAGGTCAACTTGAAGTACACTGCACGTGAAACAAAATGACCCCTTCACTTGGTGCAATGAGTGGGATCAGATCATGGATTTATTCATATATATATATATATATATATATGACCGGGTAGAAATGCTGAGGGACTGATGAGGTGATGAGCTGCAGGCGAGGAGATGGGCGGGGAAAACCAGGTGAGGGGAATGAGGTGATTGCAGGGCGGGAGGGAGTGGCAGGATCTGAAAGGACAGGAGCATTAGTGATATGGCATTAAAAAACAGAAGAGATGAAAAGCTACGTTCAGACTGCAGACTAAAGTCAGATTTTTTTGCTCATATGTGACTCAGACCTTTTTTTTTTTATAACAGTGTGAACAGCACAAATAACATGGAATCTGATCTTTTAGATTCTGGCCACTTTGGCTTTGTTCAGACTGCAGGCAGATCAAATTTGTTTCTCAAATCAGATCTTTAAGACAGACAGTCGCACTGTTATTATCAAGTGATCAGATCAGATTTGTGTGTCCGGACATCACCAACCTATCTGCATGGGTTGCTGTGGTAACGACATAGGCGTCAGTAACTACGTACGCTGATGACGTGGCTTTCCAACAGGGAAGCATGAAGCAGGAGATCCATCAAGTCACGGTGCAGTCTGAACAAGGCCTTTCATATGTGGTCCTAAATCAGATACAGGTCAGATTTTTTGCAGTGCGACCTCAGTCTGAACAGTCATATCGGAATTCATTCAACTTTTACGTCACTTTGGATCGACATGCGTCACAATTCTGCGCTGGGGGAGTCACTCAGTGAATACAATGGATGTGTGTCATTTTTGAGTTTTGAGACCATAACAGCAGTAGGGTGATGACATGTTTCGGTGGATGTACTGTTTGTAGAGGAAGTCGTCTCAGAGTGGGTTTCTGGTTGTGATGTGTTGTGTCTGGACTACAGGAAGAGAACACAGTCCTGCATCTAGCAGCCAAGGGTGGTCACACAGAGGTCCTGCAGAAGATCGTGGAGACGGGAGTCGACGTCGATGACAGGAATATAGTGAGTGGACGCTGCATTTTTTTAAAACATAATTAGAGGGATTGTGGTGCATTATTGGCATCCTGTATGCATTTTCTCCACGTTACTTTTTAATTTTACAGAAGCATTTTTTCAGTTGTGCTTGTCACAGTAGTGCCTTGTTTAAACTGCAGAGGACAATGATTCCTTGCACCATCAAATCCACTCTGTCTGTGTGGAGGAACAAAATACGGGTCAAAATCTGTCTTTTGAAAAAGAATAAAATCAAAAGTTAAATTGATGACACTATATATGTTATACACTAAATATATAACATTACAGACCAGTTGTTAATCTCTTTAAAAATGATAGCAGGTTCCAATTTTGTGTGTTGATTTTTGGCTGTGGGGCTCTTATTTGTAGGACTGCAACTAATTATCGTCATTACTGATTATATTGGTTTATAAAATGTCAGAAAAATTAATCACATCCCTAAAGCCCAACGTGATATCTTCCGATTGCTTGTTTTGTCCGACCAACAGTCCAAAACCCAATGATATTCAGTTTACTATCAAAAAAGACCAGTCAAAGAACAATCCAGATTAACCAACGAAGCTAACCAAAGCAATGGACTAAGAGTATAGGTATGGTTTAATACCTGCAAAGGGTTTCACCTTGAGAAGCAGGCAAGAATACTACTACAGTATGGGTGGCATACGCTGCAGAGTTGTGCCCTGTGGATGTGGTTTAGGCATTGGGCACATAAAGGTGATGATGGCTCACTGCACTATAATTGGTGATGATGGCTTTTAGACTCTTTTAAACACCTTTTTGAATACATATAATCTTAAAAAAGATTTGTACAGATATCTCTGGGTCAGAGGCTACTTTAGTAAAGAAATGTGAACCTAATGATATTTGTTGAAGCATCTAAGATTAAAGCCAACAAACATTACAAATATACAATGGAATATGAAAGTCCAGCAGGAGAGGCCTGGAGAAACTGAGGATGATTGGTATGATATATGGGAAACCCAGACTCGTAACTTGAGGTCCTGGAGAGAGTTCTGTTGGAAGAACATGACACGATATTATGTGACTCCAAAATGTACATTTATATAAACCACACCATTTACCACAGGGCAATGTGGTAAAAAAAATGGTTGGCCATTTTCATCTTTATCGACTACAATGTGATCAATATGTCTGAAAATATCAATAAAGATAAAGTTGCAAATAAAACAATGACAAACAACAAATCCTCACAATACAACTGTGAACGTGGAAGAAAGTAGTCAGTCATTTAACTGAAATGACTGAACAAGATTAACAGTTTCCTATTAGTTCTCTGTTGATCGACTAATCTTTTTCTATTTCAAGTTGCGAACATATTCATGTGCTTTGTAATTAGAATGAACTAAATATAGAGGCAAAAGTGAGTTTGACTTTGAGACTTCACGCTGAAGGAAGAGATTGACACCAGTTTAACATTTAGATTTGAATAAGTTCAATGGTAAAAACCTAAAAAAATATAAAAACACCCAATCACAAGCAAAGCTGCATCAGCAAAGTCACTACGTCTTATTGATGTAGTGCTGTTTGTATCATCCAGTACTCAAAACCCCTGCATAATATTCACTAGTATATTCTTTGTAAAAAAGCACATTTAAATAATAGTTTGGTCCAAATGTCTATTCCTGCAAATCTGATAGGTGACTCATCATTTAAAGCATTTATCAAGTAAAAACACCAAACATTTGCTGGTTCCTGCTTGTTAAATGTGCAGATTTTCTGCTTCTTTCTGGTTCATGTCGTTGTAAACTGGTAGTAGTATTTTTTGACATTCTATAAACTGATCACCCAGTTTACTTATTATACATAACAGTTGGACTGTGTGGAGCGTTTCTGACTGAAATGTACCTGGTGTGTTTTTAGGATGGTCTCACAGCACTGCACCTGACCGCTGATGGAGGTCACTATGACTGTATCAAACTGCTGCTGGAGTCTGGCTGTAATGTCAATGCACAAACTAATGTACGGTTTGTTCATTTAAAGTCATGTATCATTTGCAATAAACACAAGAGAAAATATTGTCTGATCTTTTGACAGTCTGAGCTGAAACTCTTGTTTTCTTCTGTCTGCAGAAGAAGATGAATGCTCTGCATTACGCGGCCCAGCATGGCTTTGACAGAGAGGCCAGTTTGCTGCTGGAGGCACGGATCAACATAGATGCTGTAGACAATGTAAGTAATGTCAGCTCTCATGTGACTTGTCTCTTGGTTTGTATGGTGAGTATGCTGAGAAAGTTCATCCAAAAATAGGAAGACAGGGGGAATCCATGCAGTAGTTTTATCTGTTTTTTGTTTTAATTTTACATTTTAAAGAGCATCTTCACACTAAATGTTGTATGGAAGAAAAAATTTACACAGACCTCTTTTGGGTTAAAAAGTACAAGATCGTTGCACTACTTTTAAGATATTATATAATATAAATAATATATTAGATAGGGACAGCTGGAGAGAGAGAATTAAAAAAAATGGAGATCATTACTGTGGAATCTATAAATAGTAACCTGGGAAAAACCTTTTGCAATATTATGAATAAAAGACTTGTCAATTTTATCAATGACCAAAATATTTTGAATAAATGCCAAACTGGAGTGGATTTGGACAGGTGTGGTCTGGTGTGGTCCCACCCACCTGTGATGCAGTAAATGTTGCATGGTGCAGGGCGGAGCCCAAGTGCAGGACACAAACAGTGGAGTTTAGGAAAGAACACACTGGTTTTTTGAACACGGGGGAAAAAGGGAGGTGGAAGAGGAGTCGGTGGGTCAGGGAAATCCGGTGGGAAGGGAGCCAATAGCTGAGGGAAAGGCTTGGCGAGAAGTTGGGAGGCAAGCCAGGGTAACCGAGGCAGGCAGGCAAGGTTGGTGGCTAACGAGCATGCAGGAGAGCTGGTAAGCTGGTGGAGAAGGAGTGAACCTGGAGCACAGGAAAAGACAGGAAATAACTTCAGAATAATTAAGAAGACCCTTTAATCACAATAAATTCTATTCAGATTATTGTGTTCTTTCTTTGTGTTTGACACAGCAACACAACACACCGCTCCACCTGGCTGTGTTCAACAATCAGACAGAGGTTGTGCGGCTGCTTATAGATGCTGACTGTGACCTGGACATCACTGACAGTGTGAGTACAAGCCTCTACCGCTGCACTGGTGCACACTAAAGAACATGAAAGAACATTAAAGCACCTGGCCCTGCAGGACCCCTGTGTGCTCACGTTCGTTCTAATAAAGCGATGAATGCCACATGCTAAAACAAGCACAATTCACAATGCTACATGCTGATGGTTCTCAGAATAAGTCACACAGAGGCTACAGTGTAATAATATGACCTAACAGAGTTGTGTCATGTGGTTCACAGAGACAACAGACTGCTTTGCACATAGCAGCAGAGCATGGCTGGCAAGACACGGCTGAGATGATGCTGATCTCTGGTATTAACCTCAGTCTGACTGACAAGGTAGCACACAGCACACACTTTCACCCAGGACACCATGAAGCCTTCAAATGTCACGAGTCGCTGCTTTTGTCCTTTTTTCGAGTTCGAGGTTTTTTTCTTAATATTTTATTGATGTGCAGTAGTGGAAGAAGTGTTCAGATCCTTTACTCAAGTAAAAATAGTAATACCAAAGTGGAAAAATACACAATTACAAGTAAAAGCCCTGCATTCAAACTCTTCTTAAAAGTATCAAAAGTAAAAGTACTCATTATGCAGCAGAATGGCTTTCCATGTCATAATCTCATGACACCTGTTATTATTACTGATGCATTAACATGTAAGCAGGATTTGAATTTGGTGGCTGGTCAAGTCTGAACTACTTGATATACTTATCGGTAGTTTATTCTGTGACAGTGCATCATGTCTCATAAGGGCATCAGAGGTTTTTGTTATCTGCAAAGTAACTTCTAACTCTAGCTGTCAGATAAATGCAGTGCCTTATGTGCCTTTGGGTTTATTACCTGTTATTAATTTTTTTGACATTTTACTCACTCCAGTTTACACACTACACACACAAAAACAATTAAATGACGAAATAAAAAACATAATTTATCGATTGATAATGAAAATAATTATACACTATAGTTACGCTAGTCGCAATTATGCTAGTAATAAATGAAAAATACATGTTTACTTATATTTGTAAACCACTAAAAGACCTGAGTGGTGTTGTCATTCTCGCAGCTGGAATTGCAAACCCATCTAATCTCAGTTTAACTATCTCTAATAACCTTTTCCTGTTACATGTCATAGTGTACATTTAGTATACATGTTATCAGGCTGGTGAAGATAGAGGATGAGTATGGGATTGAATAGATGTAAATGTCTGATGATTTATGGCACGCAGAACGGCTGTATTACATGGTTGGCCTGTGCTCTGTGTCACTTCTCTTTTTCTATTCTGATTTTGACTGTTGCGTTATATTTCCCTGATGATATCATGAAGTGTGACTGTTGTATGTGTGTCATCTAGCAGAGTGATATACTTCTATTCACTGTGTTCTACTGACTGTATGATGTACGCAGCAGGGGAAAAGGTGTCTGGAGGTGGCAGCAAGAGGAAACCATGTCATCCTGGTCGACATGATCATCAAAGCTGACCGTTTTTATAAATGGGAGAAGGTGAGTTTATCTTCATTGCACCTGGAATAACTTTATTAAATAGAATAACACAACATACCAAATACTTTCTCTTCTAGGAGCTGATGTTTTTTGGTTTATTTAGTTATCTTCAGATGCTTTGCACAGTATACCACATGTATACCTGTATGAAAAACTGCTTCCCCTGTTGGCTTCAGGATCACATGGGCAGTGAGCAGGACTCCTGGGTGGGAAGGCCTCTGAGCTTCAAACAGGACCACCAGCCAGAGACACAGCACCTCCGATCTGTCCTGTGGAGCCTTGCCACCAAGCACCTCTGCCGTGGGGAATGGAAGATTCTGGCCCAACACTGGGACTTCAGCGATGCACATATACAAGCTATAGAACAACAGTGGACAGGTGAGCTCTGCTGACCTCTTGAAAATGGTTTCAAGCACTAATGAGATACACAGTAGATACACTACTGCTTTTAAACACCTCTGCACATCAGTGGCTACAGCAGGGTGGTATCTGTTTGAATGCCATAAAATTATGTAATGGGTTTTCTGTAAATTGCACACAGTATGTTTCCCAACCTCTGCAATGGCTGATTGTCTCTACTAGCTGTCTGATACATAATCATGGAGCTCTAGCTAGCTAGTTTCCCCTGCTTTCAGAAATAAAACTAAAAGCAGGGGAAACAGCTAGCCTGGGTCTAGCCGAAACCAGAAATGAGTCAGCTTTAGAGCTGTTTTTGAGCTTTGGTGAGAGACAGGCTAGTTGTTTCCCTCTGCTTCCAGTCTTTATGCTAGGCTAACCTAAGCAAATCCACTCTTGGCACTAGCTTCATAGTTAATGTTGTCAACGGATATGAAAGTAGTATCAATCGTTTTATCTAACTCTTGTAAGGAATAAATGGTAAATGGACTTCACTTACATAGCGCTTTTCAACCTTAACGGTTCTCAAAGCGCTTTACAGATTGGTCTCATTCACACACACATTCACACACCGGAGCTGCCATGCAAGGTGCTGGCCTCCATCGGGAGCAACTTAGGGTTCAGTGTCTTGCCCAAGGACACTTCGACATGTGGACCGCCAACTTTGGGATTAATGGACGACCCGCTCTACCTCCTGAGCCACAGCCGCACTGAATAAGCATATTTCCCAAAATCTTGAACTTTTCTTTTAGTATGATTTATACCGTGTCCACGCCAATGCTGATGAATTTAAAATGCTTGTTACAGGTGCACTGGGGAGGCAGGGGAAAAGTTCCAGAGACCCGTGGTTTTAACTCCATTAGCAAAAGCTTTGGCTTGGTCAGTTGGCTGTGTTCGTTAGCGGGAAGCCAGTGAGGGTTTGTGTCCTTGTAGCTGCCCTAGTGAGTCCTACTGGTTGGTCTAACTTTAAAACCTCAGTATGCTTCAGACAAAGATACAACGTGTTGTCTGTGCAGGTCTAAAGAAAAAAGTATTTATAGCTGTTCTGAATGGGGCAAAAGTCACGGTAGCTTACCACTCTGTGACTTGTATCAGATGTTCATCAAGTACCTGGATTCCAGTCCAAGTGCAACCAGTGAAATTGTTTGGTGGCACTTAACTTAAAAAACACTTTGAGATGGTCTCTCTAAAATGGGATGTTGTTTCATGTTGCAGCACCACTTTGTAATTGAAAACGATTAGATGGGTATCATTTTAGTTTTGCTTACTCTACTTGAACCTTACTCTCTCAGTACAGGTTTTGACCTCCCTGGCTCTATCAACTAACTAGTTGCTTTCATTCTCTCTTCTGACAGTAAAGGGACAGATTGCAGCCACTTGATTTTCAGTTCTCACTCATCTTAACTGGGACTTTAGATGGATATTGGTATGTATTATAATTCTGAATTGAACCTCTAGGTATGAAAAGCTTCAAAGAGCATGGTCACCGAATGCTGTTGATCTGGCTTCATGGAGTCGTGGTGGCGGGGGAGAACCCGATCAAAGGTCTCTACGAGGGGCTGGTGGAAATCTCACGGACAGACTTGGCAGGTGAGCCCATCGCACTGCACTGTGGTTTGTAGTCTTGTATAACTGTCTATCACTGCCGTACGGAGCCCCCACAAGGTCACGGTGGGAATTTCTTTTCTTGAATACTTTTGTGTTCCCTCGCAATACATTTTGGATTCCCTCTGATCCACAGACAAGGGCTGAGCTGTATTATGATACAGCATTATGTATTAGACAGCGTGAGTCAACTCTGTAGTCATGAGATGATGCTGCAGCTGTGATTACGACTGTAGTCATGGCTGTGGATGCTTTGGTTGTTATGATTCTGGCTGTGACACATTGTTTGGTTAGTTATAGTTCATAATGGGTGTAGCACTAACTCCATGCAGGGGTTGTGTGTGTGCAGAATGGACAGGGTGTTGCATTGAAGTTACTGTATCCCTGATCTCCTGTCTGAAGTGTGAGGCTGGTCAGGAGGAATGCAAGAAATATCACGAGGGAGCGCAAAAGAATTTGGGCTGTTTTTGTGCTTGTCCATTTCCTGTATTGTACTGTCTGTGAGGTGGTGGGTGTGGAGCAGCAGCGTCTGGAATGTGTAGGTGTCTCCTTGTTGTTTTTAATCAGAGTGCATCCGGCAGAAGGCAAACGCAGAGACCAGCTCTCCCAAAATGTGCTCTGCAATGTGATCAACACTGTGAGAGACTGCGAAGGCAACACAACAAATCCAGCTATTTAAGTGTAAATGCCCAGAACTGAGCCCATGAAAAGGCTTTGGACTGTCCATGGCATGACCTGTTTACATAGTCACACACTGTATATACTGGTATTATTCTGGGAAAATGATGGTTGTAAACCTGTGAAATGCCTAGTGAAAATATAAAGTAACAATAAGTAACATAATAATGCTTTATTTTTTTTTTATTTTTTTTAACACATACAGTGAACACCTGCTGACACTACTCATAATGTACTGTATCTCTGTACACAAAGGGCTTTCTTAGTACATTATGGCTACTTGTCATTAGGCCTAATATAATGTAATGCTTTCTTCTGCAATGTTTCCTCTATAACTTTAATGTGTCACAGTAGCAAACAGTTGCCCACTTAAACATCCAGCAGACACTGGTGAACAAGTGATACTTTACTGGTCTGAGCTTGTTTGGAAAGGACTGACAACAGTTTTAAAGTGCGTGCAGACTGATTGAGGAAGGAGTGTTTTTGCAGTCCGCATTTATTTGGCCCTGTGGGGAAGCCTGACCAGAGTGACTTGGAAGGTGATATATAATTATCAAGTATCGTGGCAAGATGTTTTGATGCCTTGCTTCACCGTGCCAAAAATCACGTGACAACCACAAATGAGGCCTCGTTATTAAGGGTCGGTTTATGCTCATTCAGAAGAACTGTTTTACCAACCACGACGGAAATCAACAGCGTGTATAGTTGTTCCAAACGGCCACACTGGAAGGTGGAGTGAAAAAGGGGGAGATGTGATATTGTTTAAATACGGGGATAACAGGGCACATATTCAGACAGTCTCTCCTGGAAGACATTCATAGTGTTGTAGATGGTTTGACACACGAAAAGTGCCACAAATATTTGTGTAACGAATTAAAAAGAGCTGAGAGAGAAGTTCAAACCCAGCATACTTTCTCACCTCCACACATCTAACCAATCACGGTGTGAAGTGGGTGTGAATGTCGGATTGTCGGTTTGAGAAAGTTACAGAAATAGTTGGACACAGCCCTCCCAATCAGACATCTGAAAGCTGTGCGGGAAGAGGGATTCCAAAGCCGTCCGACCCTCTGATGCAGTATACTGGCCCTAACTGTTTGATCATAATCTCAGATTTAATCTGTTCATGTAAATACACTATCAAGAGTTGCCCAGCAGATTTAGCCATTTTGACTGTATCACATGCTTTGAAACAGGAACTGTTTCCAACACCTTGCTTCATATTGATTCAGTGCTTTCCTGAGGCTTTGCAACCAGTACACATTTTTCATGGCAGACATTTTGACTTGTCATAGTAGGAAAAGCACAGTCGAAACAAATCTCATTCATTCTCATCGCTAACATAGATAGATAGATAGATAGATAGATAGATAGATAGATAGATAGATAGATAGATAGATAGATAGATAGATAGATATAAGGAAAACATTAACCTTAAGCTGTTAAATCACAATTTATTCCCCTACAATAGATGGATAGACTATTTGATTATATACGGGCTCCAACATGCTGGTCCAACGCATGTCTACCTCACTGATCATTTTCAGGGTTGGTCTTCCCATGCTCTTGTACCTGGGTTAGTCTCTCTTTTGCAGTGGTGCTGGTCATCAAATGTGCATTTTTCTGGCTTTGGTGCAAATATCATTCAGGGCAGGGATCTGATCAAATGACTTTCAAACAATTAGGTTCTGCCAATGTGCAATACATGTTGCATGTCTAACTTGTAGTGTTTTGGCACAAGCAACCATCTGTTACCAGGCAGTTTACCTTCGTTAGGCCCCACTCCTCCAGGAGGTTAGATTTTGTTGTTCACGTCAGCAATATAAAGTAATGTGGCATTGGGCTGTACATCTGGCTTGGTCACACATTCCAACAATTTCAGTTAGCTGT
Organism: Macquaria ambigua; assembly: GCA_008360985.2. Classification (NCBI taxonomy): domain Eukaryota; kingdom Metazoa; phylum Chordata; class Actinopteri; order Centrarchiformes; family Percichthyidae; genus Macquaria; species Macquaria ambigua. Next base: position 52,558 of record VMKM01002283.1, read on the forward strand.
GATGTGATTCACTTGATTTTAGTCAGATGTGAAAGAACTGGGAGGATGAAACTATAATCATATCAAACCATATTCCAGATAACTGGGTTCACTGCTGTGTAAAAAGTTACAAGAAATAGAAATGATGACCAAAACTGAAAATAAAACCCAGCTTATAAAAAACAGAAGTTAAGGAATTGTGTGTGTGTGTGTGTGTGTGTGTGTGTGTGTGTGTGTGTGTGTGTGTGTGTGTATTTGTGGTCTTAGTTTCTGCTTTGTTCATGTTTGTGATTCCACTGGACGCATGATGCTACATTTTAAATGATTTGTACAGGAATCAGACTTGTGTATAGTACTGTAATACTGCCCTGTGGATTGGATGTTTTCATATGCATTCTTGTCTTCTCAGGTTTGTTTCTCCTTTGTTACTGGGGGCACAGTGTTTTGGGAGCGCTGTAGAGATTATGTACGCATTTCCATTTCTACTTGATGTTTTTTTGGGCCACTAAAGATACATTTTAATGCCAGATGTAAATGAAGGTAATGTATAAAATAATTGCTATTTTTGCATGAAGTGAATACATACGATCTCTTCCCAAGTACTTTCACAAAGTAACAACACCAGTTTTTGTAATGATTTGTATGACAAATGTAATGGTTTTATAGCACTGTGCTGTATTGTGGTATGTCAATGTAATGCTGCATTTCAACATGAAATGGTATGAATAGAAGTTGTGTTTGCATGAGTTGAAGACATTTTCTGTGCAGAAAGTCACCTTTTAAAAAGCCTGGCTGGTCCTCGAAGCCCTCATGAGATAAGTGATTATAATATAAAGATGACTTTTTTCAAAATCAATGCAATAACTGATTTTTTCTGCACCGATGCAAATGTATTTTGTATAATGTATAAACTTTCAATTCAACTATGTACATGATATGTTCATTGGATCCATAAAAACTGCTTTGAAAACAAATGTCCACATTGCATTTTTCTCCTATAAATCGGGACCATCAGCTACATTCACTAACGACAAACAGAAATCGGCTGATAGAAGATTAAAAAACAAAGATCTACTGTTAATGGTATTCCAGCCTTCAATACACAACTCAAAGATACTCATTCAAGGTACATAGCTTGTCCTGTTGCTCCAAGTTTGGAGGAAACATCATGTCGTGTACAATTCGAAGCTTCTTGTACTCTTGTTTGACTGAGGTTGAAACCATTATGGCTGCACACATGCAGCTAAATAGCTTTATAACGCCACAATGTTCCAAATTACACACATTACAGGGCCATGGCCAGATTAACCTGTTATGGGGCTCCAGGGTAAAAGTTTCTGGTGTGCCCCATTTGACCCAACCACTTCCCACCCTCTGAGCTTTGGGTATATACCTCCAAGTTCCCATCCAGTACAGAGGACATGGCAAAGGATTTTCTCAGAAACCACCCAGTACTCTGTATGCTGGAATAACCTGGCCCCAGGTTTGCTGTGCATTACTTTGTTTGTTGTAATTCAATTAAACATCACTTTATTTAGGAGTATACACCATGTGAGTGCTATATAATTTAAAATAATAAGCTCTTAAAACTAGATTTTGACAAAGGGCCCCTCTACATTGTATGGTCACACGCTGAGGTCATAATGTAGTGACTTGTACTGTAGCTGGGCAAATTCTGTAACAAAGAATTAGATTCACATCACTCCAACAACATTTTTCAGTTGTAAAAGTATCAACCTGAAGGCATAACACTGATTTTGGTGAAAACTGAATTTATTCTGTTCTTCAATCTGATTATTGCGTTGCTCAATATCTCAAAAAAGGCTGCGCTTTCAAAGACCAAACTATATTTCCATTTTACATTTATCATAACTATAGAAATGAAATAAATATTCTAAGATTATTTGAGGACATAAAAAAGACAAAAGACAAGAACAGTAAAAAAACATTCTATCTTGTCAAAAATAAGGAAATAAACGAGCGTGCGCCGTATTTATCGCATTGCATTCTGGTACTTGTAGTCAGTTTCTGGTCGTCTTTTATTGTCGCTCCCGAGCTCATCTACTCCGCCACTATGATGTCTTCGGGCAGCACAGTGTCACAGGCGGCTGAAAATGGAAACGGAGGTTTGTAATTTAGCTCCAACATGGCAGACAGATGCCAAACTCGCTACGTTTTTATCCCACTGTGCTGCTTAGTGACACTAGCTATGTGACTGCGCTAGCCAGTCAGCTAGTTGGCATGCTAACCAGCTCGGGTTCTGTCGCTACATTACTGACGTTATTTACACTGGTACTGTCACATGACTAAATAGTTAAATTGTCTAAAGTTTGGTTTGTCCATTTCAGGAAACAAGAGGACACCGTGTCCGTTACACGGCTGTAAGCGGGTGTACACAGACGCGAACGCTCTGGAGAGTCACATCAAGGACCATGAGATCTCAGCTCAGTCTCTTCCTGGTGAGCTAACGTTAGCTCCCAGCTCAGGAAGTGCCTGTGTGGGCAGTAAATGAGATATTTCACCACCAGTCACTGGGCTTTTGGAATGTAATGTCAATAGATGCTCCATGTTAATAGCATCAACATTTTAGAGAGAGACAATTCTAATGTAAGACTTCCAGGTTAGTCCAAGGGAGAGTGGGTTGGCTGGAGCTTTGGAGCAACACCATACCTGTCTTTCAAGGCACTTTATCTAACTGGTGGTCTAATCTGTGACAGAATGAACTACCTTCTATAAGCACATTCAGCTTGCTTAAAGCATTTGACTGTACTGAGAGAGCAGCGTAAACTGTGAGAACACCTGGCACCATGTTCCCCAGACAGCAAGATGAAGTGGTCTCATTTAGATAAGGTGGCACATCTTCCAACTCCATGCTCTGAGCACATACCATATTCCATCTGATCCTGATTTTGGCCCTGATGTCTCTGAATAACAACATCCTGACCGTTTTTAATGGGCAGCTTTGGACTTTTACTGAAAGAGTTCTGGGTCAGTACAGTCATTGCTGTAATAGATGAAGGGGACAAATCCACAGTCCTTCTCAAGTTCAGTCGGAGCTAAAGTGAGTCTTAATATGCCTAAATGAAAACAAATCAAAGAAATCAAATGAAATACAATACATATTGTTGTATGTATTTTCAATTATTTATCTTTTTGTATGTTATAACTGAAAGAATAGGTTTTCATTGTGACGAGGATTTCCATGCACGTATCCTCTGCTGGACACTGAAATGCAGCGCACATCTTTACTTAGTTTTCTGTGTTGTGATTTGATTTTATTCATGATGACTCTCATGCTGTCAGTCGAATTACTGCACTTTTAAAATCCTTTTTTTTAGCTGTGTCGTTGTACACAGCGGCACAGAATAACAGTATGGCAGGCTGTGAAAGAGCCTTGTCTAAAATTGAACCTAACTGCAAAACAAACTGATGGAAACAGAGAGCCCAGTGAGGAAGTGCAGTGTGACTCGCTTCTGTTCGCTGCTCCGGTGCTCTCGTCTACTTTGGACGTTTAGTTTCATCTGAAATATAACTTATGAGAGCAATTGATGCTGTCGACGTGGAGCTAGAAAAAAGCGAATAAATGTAGCACAGCCTCAAACATTTGAAAAAGTAGTTTTGTTAGTTAGAACTAAAGGTCCAATGTGGCTGTAATGTTTTGGGTTGGAGGTGAGAAGGGAAGAGGTTATGAGAGGCGCTGTGGAGAACCAACACCACACCACACCACACCAGGTAAACACTGTGTGCTCTCCTCAGGAAAGGTCTTGCTGTGCTCCACTGTCGGCTGCAGTGGCTCCTTCCCCGACATGCAGAAACTGATGGAACACATGAGGCATCACCACAAACCCAACATATTCTTCCTGTGAGTTGCTCTTTATTTCCCTGCACCCTCAGCTGAGTTACTGTGTGTTCAGAGTAATCTGTAGCGTTGCTTCTTCTTCTGAAGGTGTGAGAGCTGTCGCACAAAGCTGCGGTCCTACCGTGGCCTCCTGACTCACCTGCACACCTGTTCCAAGGTGCCACGGGGGAAAACAAAGCCGACTGAACCGATGCCCCTTCCGCCTGCTGCTGTGGCCAACCCGAACATGACCCCTATGGCCATGGACCAGAACCCTCCACAGCTGGACTCAGTGTCTGCACCCCAGCAACTAATCCCAAACCCAGATGGTTCCTTCCCTGCTGCTGTTCCTCAGCCAGACTCTGCTGCCCCCCCTCTCCTCGGTCCCCCCTTCTTGTCCAACCCAGAGACCCCCCCTCCCCAGCTTGCTCCTCAGCAGCTCACAGAGGCAGCTCCCCAGCCTCAGCTCAGGAGCGAAGCCTCTGATCTGCCTCCATCTCTAAACCTGGATTGCCCAACAGCAGCTCCTGACCCCCCTGATGCCCGAGGTCAGCATCAGACACAGACCCGGTCTCCTGAGCCTGTCCACCCTGCTCCAGGATCAGCTCCTCACTCTCCTCCTGGGTTTTCTGCTGTCTGGAAGAAGAATCAAGGTGAGCCTCTCCTCACACCAAAGCACACAGCAGCACGTTTACTTCCACTGTGCCCTCAAATCATTCAAGGTGCTGAATCGGTCATGTAAGCTACACAAAGCTACAGACATAGCCTCTCTGTTGGTGCCCGTTTGCATGCCACACACACACACACACATCACACACACATCACACACACACACACACACACACACACACACACAGAGAGCGAGCGAGCGCAGAGGACACAGCAGAGGGAATAATACTGACTTGGGGTCAGATTTTACTCGAGTCGACTCTGCTGAGTTGGATTCTTGTAGTTTTTGAGGCTGAGACCAGACAGCCCACCCTGGTCTCTCCCAGCAGTACCTGTCCTCAGAGTCTCTGACAGAGGAGAGGATGGATGATGCCACAGGACTGTCAGCTGCTTTATTGGACAAGACTTGCAGCCTTTCTTGACAGTGGAGTCCAAAGAAACAATGAACTAGTCCAAGAGTAGGTCAAATTATTTGAATGTAGCCTATACACATTTGTCAATAAGGAGACATGGTCCAATATGAATTAGTCTGCATATTGAAAAATAAACGTTGGTTATTACATAATACAATAATTAAATGTGTTATTTATTCAAGGGACAGCTCTCTAAACATTGGTTCTGTTGTATCATAAAAATAAACTTGCCAATCTAAACATATCTATTGTTCTCTTCACGTTTGCATCTGTAAGATTAACATCATCAGTTATCGTATCGGCCACAGTGAACATCTAATTATCGGTTATCTTTATCGGCCCTGAAATTCCACATCAGTGCATCTCTACAAGAGATGCAGTGAGTTAAGATTACTTTGTCAAACTCCTGTTTTCAGGCTGACTAATGAACTTTCACGCTCAAATCTTCAAATAATATATAAACTTTGTACAACCAAGCTTGTTTACTGCCTCCTTAATGGTGATGTTGTTCTATCTGTCAACACAAAGTGTTTAGTCTTAGTTTACAGTTAATTCAAGCTAATGTTTGCATATAGAGTAACTCACATTTCACAGCTGCACCTGTTTTCACATTGCAGAGTTGAATTATTGAAATGATTAAAATCTGAAATCACAGCTGAAAAGTTTCTGTAACAAAGTAGCTGTTTGTGAAAGAACCAAAGAGCCTGCACTCTATTGGTAGGTCAAGTCAAAGTGCTGAACTTTACCTTATGAAGGACTGAAACGTCAGACATGAAGTGATCAAGACTTTCTGTTGTGCAAGAGCTTTGTAGTAATTCTAACAAATGAACTCATGTCTCTGCAAACTTGCACGTTACTCAAATGCAACAGACGTAGTTGGTGACAGAAATGTGTGTTTTCAGGCCATGATACATTAAATATCACTTCTCTGTATGTATAACAGATAACACATTCCTCTTGGCTTTTAATGTCCGGCATTTCTATTCTACGGAGCCCCGGAGTGGCTATAGAGAGAAAAAAACATATTTCGAGGCCACATTTTACTACGTCGAAGGCTCGAAATGCTATTGCGTGCGCACGAGATACAATTCGTTACCACATTTTGGTTAATTCGTGCGCACGTCTTAATCCAAGTATACCCACCGTGCGTAAAGACACACACAACTCATTCAACAACACTGTTAGCTCTTTTTTTTAAATTTATTGGATAGCTATGTGCCAGCTGTTTATATATGCTTTGCCTTTTTTTCTAAAACATTCAGTAACTCCATTGTCTATGGGTTTGCTCTCTTACATTCTACATTAATCATGTTCATTCATTAACCGTGGACCTTTACTCTAATATTTGCATTGTTTTTAACTAGCCCTAATATGCCTTCAGGGCAGAAGGTTGGAATAAGCTATGATTGTCTGGCAAGTTGTCAGAAAACAAGTTTTTCTGCAAACTCGTATGTGTGCTACGTTACGCATACAAGTGCCTTACGCACTGTTTCTCTGTTTGCTCCGTTTTGTCATTTTCATCCGCCGCGCCACCTCATGCCGCCGGTCCCCGTGAGGTACATGTTTTAACAGGAACTCCTTCTCCAGCTCAAGCGTCTGGTATTTGGTGTACGGGCACCGCTTGTTCCTGGAGGAGCGCGTGTAAGGCACTTGTATGCGTAACGTGGCAACTGTAAGAGTTTGCTGAAAAACCTCAGTTCGTAAATATTCTTTTTTTATATATAGGGGATAGCTAACGGTGTTGTTGAATGAGTTGTGTGGGTCTTTACGCACGGTGGGTATACTTAGATTAAGACGTGCGCATGAATTAACCAAAAAGTGGTAAGGTAAGGTTTTGAGAAAGCATGTATAGGAACCTGCTGTCTGTCTGTAGCGCAGGGTTGAGAGGGTGATGAGTCAATTTGATGAAGAAACATTTTGAATTTGAAATGGTTGCGTGCAGCTCCTTTGTTCAGACATTAATCTGTCCTTTTCATCCATTAGGTATGGCCTGCAACAGACGCATCCTTTGGGAGCACACTAAAGGGCGCTACACATGCGTCCAGTGTGGCCACACCGTAACCAGCCGTAAGGAAATGACTCAACACATCAACACCCAGCACAGCAGCAACAAACCTGCAGAGGACACAGGGAGCTCTGCCACCTACACATAGTGTGGAAGCAGGAGGGCTCGAGAATTCATCTCCTGTTGAAGCTTCTGTGGTTCATGTTTAATACAGAGTGAGAGCAGTGAGTTAGAAACTTTGTCTTTGGTACGTTACCTTGTCCATTTTCACACAGCACTTAACAAATGTGTTTTTGCGTTTAGCTCCCAGGCACACATGCAATGACTTCATGAAATATCAGACTGCTGGGTTGCTCACTGCGACTTAGTTTTGGCGTCACAGATTGATTGTACACCAAGCACTTGCTGCTGTTAGAGCCTAGACTACAGAAGTAAACTCTGAATCGACATCGTGTTGTGTGGCATGTGTTTTGTCTGAAACTGAAGATTAATAATGGAAACTCCAGTTCAGAATATTTGGGTACTGACAGCCATGAAGTCATGAAGTCATTACTTTTTTGTCACTGCATTAAAAACCTGTTCTGTAACTTTGTTTTTCACATTGACAACAGCTACTGCTACAGTAGCTTTCAGTCCCATAGAAGATTGTACAGTGCTGTTGCAGATGGGATGGACATCAACACCTGACCCGGGTTGGATTTGCTGTATGTGGAGTGTTCAGTGTTGTTTTAACTGTAGCTGCTCCCTGCAGATGTTTTCTGTGTTTTTAAAGTGTTATTAAAGGATCAGTCTGCTGGTAGTCTAGATGTTTCTTATTGTCAAACAAATCCAATGAAAAGACTCAATGTGTTCTGACTCCCTAACCTGTCTCTGGCTCTCAGCTCCAAGCCTATTGGTTCCTACTGAATATTAGACAGCTCATAAATATACAGTTTTATAAAAGACTGTCATTTCCTAAAACAGCTGGACACTAAAAAGTGCATTTGTTGGGGACTATTTTCAGCAGCGGACTAATCCACATTTGGTGCTGTAGTGAGTATTTGGGGCAGCAGGACTGGTGTATGTGGGATTGAGTCCAAATGAACTGTTAATAGTTTTTGGACAACAGTGGAGCTCTATGGCACAGAGGAAGAAGATATATCAATACGTTGTTGGTTTGGTCTTTTCATGGGTTTTGTTGCCACCAGTGAGAAACTCTGTCTGAGCAGCTCTTAGATGCCACACTCTGTAACCTTGCTTGTGTGTAGGATCCTTTTTCCTTTTGATGGTGTTTCTAATTGCATGTACCATTTCACATACTTCACCTTTACAAGAAAGACCAGGTCAAAAAAAGCCGTTTTTATTTGGGTCAGTCAGAATGAGTTGACACAAGCACTCGACTGTTCCGAGTGCCCAGAGATTTTGGTCAGCTCGGGTTACTCCCCATGCTCCTGTACATCATACATGCTCACCTCTGACTCTTTCCATTAGCATTACACGCCCACCAAGCAGTGAGCTTTACAATAATTAACACATCAAGACAATACCACATGACAAGAGGTCCCACTCGATCATTAACGTGAAGTATTAGACATTACCACATGCAGACTGAAGTGCTGTTTTCAACAAAGTCCCATCCCGGGTCTGAAGGGGAATCATTGTCAATAGATAATCTATATAAAAAACATGGGGGAGGGGGGGCATAGCATTACTCACACAGGGTGTTTGACAGCGTGAGCCGCCCTCCCGTTACTTTTTGTACAAGTGGGTGTTAAAAAGAAGAACTGCATGTATGCTCCATGTCATTGTCTTACAAGCCTGCAGTTAGATTTCTGTTAATAACACAAAATCTGCTGGAAATGAACTGGAAACTAATGTGGTTTTATTTCACATGGTGGCATGTTAAGGGGGGGAAAAAACTCATAGTAAACAAGTGCATACAAAAAAAAAAAAGATTAAGTGCCGACTGTCCAACCCCCAGATCAGGCAATGTAGATTTTTTTTCTTGTTTTATTATCACAACTTTGTTCAGCTCAGTTCTCTTGAGGCTTTAAAAAAATCTCTTCTGGTCAATTGCGTACATCTTTCCTGCTGGAAGCTTCCGGAAAAATAAACTGTTGCCTCTGCTCATGTTGCCCTGGAATGAAGAGAGAGAAGAAAGAAGTGTTTAGTACATGTGAAGTCAAAAGAATTGCTTAATGCTCTAGACATTACGTTGACACCAGGAGGACCTGACATAGTGAAATGATACCCAAAACACAATGAAGGATAATGTGACCTAGAAGAAGACTGGCTTTAAGTTAACGCTAAAAACTAATCTTCAAAAGACTTTGGACAGTGTAGGGTTCCAACCATTTGTATCCATGCCATAGTTCAACTTCTGAACAGCAATTCCAATGAACTCATTTCATCTGGAGGAGCTGAGCGTTGGTCTATGTGGCTGATGAGACCAGTGCTTTTATATGGTACACTTCTGGATGCAGTATCCCAGAGCTTCCTTTCTCGGGTGAACTGACAAAACTGTCAAATCGTGACTTCGAAACCCTTTTGTGTTCCCAACAAATGTGTTAACTCTTGTGCAATGAACAGACTTTAAGCTTAGGTCACTCTCACACTGTAAAAAGTTATGAATAATGACGAGCAGGTAGAAATGGGACAAAAGAAATTGGCATCTCATACTGTAATGTTTCAGAGGAGTAGTTATTGTGACTCACTTTTAAACCTCACTCAACCCTGTGAACTTGTTTACCGTAACTATAGAAATCACTCATACATTTGCTCCCTTAACACTTCATGATCAGCAGATGAATTTCAGAGTTGTTCAGCTTTTTCGCATATCATGCTATAATCTACAATCACAAAATCCACAGGTTGGTCTGCATTGCTTTCGGCTTCAAGCTAATTCTGGTGGGGTTCACTTGTGGTGTGATCATCGTTAGATTACCAGTCCAAATGAACCCAACCAAACAGGTTAGGTCTGAAAGCACCCTTAGATTTAGCAAAGATCTGGTTTGTAGCTAACACCATGATACAGTGCCAATACCTTAATACAGAACCTATAGCAGGTACCTGTGGCTCTAGGATGATGTTTCTAGCATCAGTTTCTGTCTGTCCGTGTTCACAAGTGCCAATCTGATGACATCATTTTCTTGAATATGGTGACCATGTTGCCTCTATTATCATTTACATAGCTGTAGTCAAAAGCAAAAATAGCTTTCCTCCATTTAGACATTTATTCTCAAAATCTTTTGGCATCTTAATAAAAATGTTATACTGATATTGTACAGTCTATAAACACAACATCGCATCTAGTAGTTTGCCTTGCGGTCCCGCAGAGGGCGCTCTTCAAATTCACTATCATTGAGTGATCAGGAAACTAAGCTAATCAATAAATATTGAGGACACCAATGGGCTAATGGGATCATTACGACACAGTTTAAATCTCAGCCCTGATGACATGTACTGTCTGAATGTATGGTGGCAAAAAGCCTTTTCATTAGCGTCAGAACTCTCAAAGCTGACACAGCTCAACAGCACTATGGTAGTTATAGTTTAATTATAACAGGTATGAGATGCCTTCTGTGTTCATTTTCTTGTCAGATTTGAGCTTCACTGTAGATGTTAACATGCCGCAATCCACGTGATTGTTTGGTCATGTGACATCTGCATTCATCCAGTGTTTGTCACGCAGGTGTTTGGAATGGGATGCATTTACCTCTCTGCTTAGATGCCTCCAGCAGTCCAGCCAGGTGGGATATACTGATGCATAGGGAGGCAGGCCTCCAGCGAGTCTGCAGGACAGGACAAATATGAGTCTGCTTCATGTAACACACTCAGAGGATTTAGGACAGCCAACAACCTGCCAACTCACCCGCAGTTATTGACAGCCATGAGGTTGGACACCAGAACAAAAGGGTATGTGAGCATACTGGCAAAGAACTGGAAGAAAAGAACAGAGGAAGAACACGGTCAAAAGCTACGAACAGACTGACTGTTGATGTAGATGGTCATGTTTGTCAGACTCACCCCGGTCACAGCCTGAGAGCAGTTCTTGATTTCTCCTGTGTGACTCATCTGTACAGAAGAATAGATTAATAGTGTTAATTCTGTATTTGAGCCTGGACCGTCTGTAGAGCACTCAACACAAACCCTCAGCATGGAGGGGCAGCGGTGACGGTTAAAAGATACAGAACCCCTGACTGGACTGAGCAGTGGAAAAGAAGCGGCGTACCGAGTCATCAATGGCGTATGTATTGATGAGGTGAGCCAGCAGGTTACAAATCCACAGAGACAGGACGTCACCGAGCAGGCGAGGAATCAAACCGCTGCAACAGATTACAACATCATTTCAGATTAAAACATCTTGAATACGAGGAAACGCATACACAATCACACCAGAGGTTATCATCCAGTTCACCACTGAACCGCTTCCCATTCTCAGGCTGTGCACAGTCCTGGATGTCTACTGTAATGTCATGTAATCTAATACATCTACATAGATCTTTCAGTCCCCCAACTTGGCCAATTTTGGTTTTCAAAGTCTGACACTGTGGAGCTACATTTTTTCATTTTTAAACAATGCCTGAAGCCTATTCATCAACATAGTGTGTACTGTGCACAGATATGTAAGCATACAGCACCAAGGCATTTTGCCTTTAAGTGATGAAAACACCAAAATGGCCAACCAAAACTTGACCATCGTGGCAGCAAAAAGCCCAAACACCTGGTGTAGTAAAAGAAGGAAAAAGAAAGAGAGGAGAGTCAAACTCACGCAAAGAAGCCCAGTATGCCTTCTTCTCTGTAGACTGTGACAATGTTGTCAAACACCCCACTGAGAAGAGAAGAAAAGATTGTTTTAAGTTTGAACTATTTCCATGGCTCCAGTCATTGAGGGGTGTGTCTAAAACATTAAAACTGTACCTGTATTTTGTTTCTCTCCCAATAAACTGGACCATACATCGCAAAGTAATCACTGAAAAACAAGTTGAGGAAAACATACTTGACATGCAGACTAGTGTCTCCCCACACCATAATAATAATAATAATAATAATAATAATAATAATAATAATACAACCTCCACAAGCATCACATGTATAATGTTAAAGCCATCAGAGATCTGAGCAGGTGCTGACATTCATGACGTACCATGAAAGGGATGTGTGACAATGGTGGCACAGGAACGAGCTATCATCTCTTTGGTTGTCTGCAAAAGACAGAAAGCGATCAAGGTTCAAGGTACATGTATTAGTCATTCTACAACACGTCTGCATAATGAAAGTAAAGTTGTAGCCCCCTTCACACTACACACAAACATATATACAAGATACAAATATCCGAAATCTGAATAGAATAACAATAAAAACAACACATACACTTACTTATATACATATACAAAGGTAGTGGCATGGTAACTGAGATAATCATCACTAACATCATACATTTAAGTGGACATGAGCATTACATACTGTATGTTTTTGAGACTGTATTCTACACATAAGCCTAAATCTGGTCCTCAAAAGAATATTGAATTTACAGACCACTGATACAACAGAGATTTTGAAAAATATTGAAAACAGTGGAGTCTTGTATATTCCCTCATTAAAAGGAAAGAAATTACATATTTAGTCAACAGAACTAGAGGATAATCACTGTGTAAACATGTAAAAAAGAAAATCACCCAAGATTAGATGCTGAGGTAAAAAGGTGCCTTGTGCAGTTTTCTTGTTAGTCACGTTCAGATTTCTTACCAAAACGCATTGTGTGTATCCTCGAGGGCAAACAAACATTTCTCATAAAACATTTGCCAAGCTGAAATTTAAAATACCTCCATGTTTGCTAGCTCGCAGTCTTCTTCTTCACTGCCTTTGTTGGCACATTGCTTGCTTCTTACACATTAAAGTTACTAACCGTCAATCACTGGAGTAGTGCGACACTGCGTAATGCTACTAGTGGTCACAAACTCAGAAACTCTATTTTGGCATCTTGGAGGGAAAAAGCTCCTCCAACATGTAAGTTTCCTCAGCTGGACTCAGCACGTCATGTCTTACCCCTCACCTTAAAGTGGCTAGAACACATGCGTTAAAATAACAATGTATGAAAAGACAATGTGTTGGGGGTCTCTGGTAGTGATGGACCTACAGAGGATTATCAGCTGAATGTGCAGCTCTGCTCGGCTTTACGGAGCTTTACAGTGAGTTTCAGCTTATAGTTTATCTGTCCAGCTGCAGCTTTACTGTTCCGGTTCCCTCTCAGAGCTCTCAGAGCGTCGTTTTCAGAGAAAAAGCTGTAAAAAGCCACTGTCCATTACCTGCTCCGCAGCAAACAGCAGACAGACACAGTTAGAGACTAGCTGGTGAACATAGTGGAGCATTTAGCAGCTAAAGAGCCAGATATTTCCCTCAGGAGCTGGTGGAGACCAAAAACAGAGCTAACAGAGAGGGAATACTGGACTTAGATTCATCAGGTGACACAAACACCACTCCCAAGTGGCCAAATAAAATCAGTCATTGCAGGTTGAAGCCCGATAATAGCTTCAGATAAACTCCTTGCAATGCATTTTCACACTAAATGAGGACTGTGGATTTTGCGAGTGAAGAACAGAACTGTTGCACAGCAGACCACAATGACAGTATAGTCTGTTAGAAAATTCGTAAAAACAGAGTGTGTCAAATGTATTTTAAGATAAAAAATAAATCATGTGATGAAGTGTAGTGTAATAAAAGATACAGACCCTTCTGTGGCCTGAGTTTGCTCGTTTGGTGTATCTCATAACTGTACAGGTGTCTTACCTCGTTAACAACATGCTGTAGGGAGCCCTCCACAGCCTTCTGCTGACCGCCCAGTACCTGGACAACAGAGACAACCCTCAGCATCATATCTTTAAAGAACCTTTTGGCCATTTTATGTCTTTATTAGGAAGACACAGTATTCAGATGACCCGAAACAACAACAAAGGTCCGTAGCCAGACTTGAATTGGGGACACTGTGGATCATGGTCGGTGCCTTAACACCCAGGCCACCAGGGCAGCCAGGGATCAGGCGCTTTTGGACAGTTCTGGGGACTCCTTGAGAGAAACTACCCACTGGGGAGCTCCCCCGAGAACTACATACCTTGAAGGGCTTTTTTTCCTGTTTGCATTTGCACCACCAATAGGAACGCTGAAGTGACGTAAGCCGGCCGGCGATTGGTATAGCAACATCACTCACAACGTCACACACAAGATTTTTATATTTTGCTTCAATAAGTTAAAATGGCGTTATATTTCGCTCGTCGCATATACGCTCAGTAAAGCCTGGACTTCACTGTCGGTGTTGTGGTCTATTTTTTAGGGCTGCCGTTACGAGCTGTTACATGGTTTTAAAGATGGCGGTTGCCGGTGCTGCATTGGCTCATGTGTTCGACCAATCAACGTACACTTACGTCACTCAAGGTTCCTCTTGCTGGGCGAGTACCTACTCTGAAGTAGGAGCTAAAAAAGTCCCTCAGAACGGTGATCGTTCCCAGTTCTTGCATTGTGAACGCAATAAAAAGGGGAGGAGCCATTCTTTGCACAAGTATTTCTGTCACTTTAGACTTTACATATGAACAAACAAGATCAACACTATGAATGTCTTCAGGAAAGAGACACTATCTGAAATTGTCTCTGTTGTCTCCATATTTAAACAATATAAACTACGACTTTTTTTTTTTCACTCCACCCCCCAGCGTGGCTGATCGGAACAACTATGAACACTTTGGATTTCTAACGTGGTGAGACAACACTTTAGAACCAGTTCTGTTGGAGCACAAGCTGACCCTCACTCTCACATGCATACCATTTACAATAAAGAGTATCAGATAGATGCATCCTGCTATATACTGGATTTAGGGTAGTGTTTTACAGTTTACCGGTCACTGACAAATGTATTGTGCTAATGTACGAACCATCCTGCTGATACCTAATGAGCAACAGTAAATGTAATAGTAGAAACAATAAATGTGAAGAAAGCTCTTACCTGAGGTGTGCCTTGTTCCTGACATTTCTGTAAGAAAGAAAAGTGCCCATGTGAAGGAAGATTTACATCCTGGCTGGCAAAGAAATGATTTATCCTTCTTTAGTAACATTAAATCAATAAGCCATTTACAGCAGACACTCTGTGCATCCTGGATGATCAGACATCTGTTCGTGCTTAACTGCATATAAATCCAGATGTAAAGGCAGTGTAAACATCAAGCAACACACACACACACACACACATTGAGTCTAACCCCCCCACAGAGTGGACTGGTTCATTAGTCCATCGGCAGGAAATGAAGCAGCAACCATTTTGATCATTCAATGTTTCAGTCATTTCGGAGCAAAAACACAGCAGTTTTATATAACAGTAAACGGAAGATCTCTGGGGTTTGAATCAAAACAAGACATCTGAAGACGCCACCTTGAACTCTGGGAAACGATCTCTGTACTGACAATTATTGAGCGACACATACGGCAATACCGATATATTTGTGATATCCGCATTTCCAAAATATTTGTCAGCTCTAATGTGCACATTTGGCAGAAAGATATTTTTATCTGACAGCTCTCACACAAGTGGCATTTGAGAGCAGGTGGGAACACAGAGGTACAGAAGTTAGAAGTTTTGCTATACACGCTAACGGTATGTACATGCAAATGGAAAAATAAGCATTCTTTCAGTACAAATAAATGCCAGATTTTTTTTCAGGGTTTTCAAATTTAATTCTCTATTATTGTGGAAGAGAAACTGGTTGTTGATGAATTGATTAGCAAGACACAATCTCAATTCTATAGCTATATGTAATTAAAATAGCTGATAATGACAAAATAACATTTTAAATGTCCATATGGCTATTTGGAACTAATTTTTCCAGCATTTCTCCAAGCGTGCCCAACACCAGCACTAAGAAAAAATGAATTACCCACTGTTTAAGGAAATGCTTTCAGGATGATACTAATCGCACTACACCTCCATACAGGTATGTGATTACATCTGTACATTCATCTGAAGAACAGGCTGTAGGTGTGATTACATCATTTGATCTGCTCAGGCCTACCTGAACAACTTTGCTGTGCACGACGGTGCCAATGGTGCCAGCACAGAGCCTTGGACCAAGCCCTTTGAAGAGACCCGCTTTTCCATCAATCTTGATGATGTGTTTTGCTGAAACATTCAGAAAATACAACAGTATGATGTTTACATATAAGAAACCACAATCATGTCATTTTCAAAAAAAACGTATTTCAGAGCTCACACTGTTACACATTTTAGAACATATCATTTAGACACAAGAAGAGTGAGACCCCACAGTTTGTCACTGTAAGGTCGTAAAGGCATACGTACACCACACAGTGGTCAAATACAAGAAAAATGCTACATTGGTTAAGTTGTGTTTTTACTCTAGTATAAATAAACGTTAATGTGGTCATAACCAAGCTTAAATAAAATGTAATAAATAAATATGCTTATGCTCCTGCCTGGGCTTCTAGCAGCTCTGCTATTTTACAAAGATCACATCATTGCTCATTTTCCTTAGACAAAAGCCTAGGAAATACTACGTGTTTATTACATTACTAACAACCATGTTCCATTTCATACAAGCAGTGCCGTCATTTTTAAATGTGGTTTTCCAAACTTCCAGGGGTCCATTGGCTTCAGGTCATTTTGGTGCACTATCAAAATCCACTTGCAGAGCCTTGAAACCTGCTCAGCATAGCTAACGCATCATGATGAAACACTTGGCTGCACTGGTTTTCATTAAACTGACTTCATTTTAGAGCTGTAATAGAGTTAAAATGGCGAAGTGGTGTGTGAATCCTTCCTGGTGGTGCATTCACATGCTGAAGTGAAGATCTGACCACATTCAGCGGCCACATAGCATTCATAGAAAGAATTATGAGACATGAATGTCATGAAAACATGTTCTTAATTTGTATTGAATGGTTATTATTATTTTGCTGACTTCAAAGTGGAAGACATTTTTAGCTACACACCAGCACATAAACGCACCGTTCCTCTACATTGAACTCAGATGTGAGCTATAATTGGATGATCAGGGCTGTACGACCCGCATACTATTGGCATTTTGTTAACATTATACTATTATCTATTATTTTTTTTATTATTATGCATTAGTCTCTATCGTCACTTATAAAGCACTTTGAACTGCATTTGATTAGTTTGAAAGTTTCTATATACACACAATACAAATACATTATAGTTAGTAAACAAAAAGTAGTTAGCAAAGAAGGAACTCTGCGGTGGTGTGGTTTTGAGAAGGAAATGTCAGACAGGAGTGCTGACGAGAAGACGATTACACTTTCTGCAGAACGACTGCTGTAGCCTTTCAGTTTGAGCCAGAGTATAGCGAGGAGGAAATGGATCTGAGGCGAGCAGAGACAGACAGGGAAACGACAAGAAGAGGAGAAACTGTTGCTACATCACTGGATCAACCAGAACACCGGTCTCTGGAACGGAGTAGTTGTAACACATGACAAACTATCCATCTGGGAGCTGCCCTTGGAGGAGTCAGAGCAGGGCAGCGATGTGGTGGATGAACCTACATGTGTTCCCATTACAGCGCTCTCTTAAGTAAGTACACAGTAAAGTTGACAAAGTTGCCCTCCTGGCTACAGTGTTTTGGTCAGACACATGGTGTGCTTCACAGGGCAGACTCTGTCCAATCAGAACTACTCGCAAGCGGGACATCTGTCCTGCTAATAGATCCAATGTGGAACTACACAGAAGGATGATGGAAGATTATCTACGATCAAAATCCTAATGACGGTCGGTGGATGTGTGTTTTGGCAGACAAAGGACTGAGTTTTAAGGTGGGTGTAATACATGAACAATTCGAGATTACAAAAGCTGAAATATGGCTGCATGTTTTGGGAAATGACTGGCACTAATGGAAGGTGCAAGCAGACAGTAGTTATTTAACTTGAACATCTATTTAACCCCTACTAGTGCTGTGGAGACATGTTTTTAAGAGTGGCTCCCTGTTTTATTTTTATAATCATGGATGTGCATCTACATGCACATGTGCAAGCCTGCCAGGTTGGTTTCACTCTATTCCACTGGTTGACAGTGGGTGACAGTAACATGCTAATAAACAAAGCAATGCGCAGACTGCTAGCAAGTAAACATGGATGTAAAATATGCAGACTTTTTAAAATGCATCTTTGCAAATGTTTTATGGAGGACAAAATGCACTCAACAGGTTTATCAGACCTCGGGGATTGTTTGTTTACAAGAAAACTCCACAGCCAGGGCACATTTAAGGGAGATTACAGACTTCTGTCATTACTGTTTAAGTACAAAGAAATATTTACTTTTAGGAGCCGCATATTCCTACTGACACGCAGAAAAACTGCTGTCACATTCCCACAAAACATCAGAAATTATAGTCTTATCTGGGGAAAAACAGATGAACAAAAATGGCGCCTAATAGCCCTCAGTTGTTCTGCATAAAGCAACCCAACTGAAGGCGCTTTCAGACATGCCCCTCATTTCTTAAATGTGCTGCCAAATAGTTATTCTCATTTTGGACTAAACCCCCAAGTCACTTTTTGTAAAAGTCAAAATGGAATCTGACCACGTCAGATCTTATACCATTTCCATAACACAGCTTGAGACAGATATTACATTAAAGTAAAAACTACAGCAGCACAAGGTTAAAAACCCATGGAGAGACAGTACAAGCACATATATTTCTGCCTTCTAAAGAGCACTGTAATAAATGTTACAGGTTCTGAAAAAGGCTTAACCTGGAGAGTCACACTCACCATAAGCAAACAGTCCAGGCAGCTGGTAGACTTGTCTGCCAAACAGGTTCCTGCCCAGGGTGGGAGGGAGCGGCTCATGTCCTACCTAACAACACACACAATAATCATAGCAAAGTGAAGATAAGCAATATGCACTGTAACTGCTCTTTGTATGCACTTCCATTATGTGTCAGCAGCACAAAACTGACACGCTCCCACACTTACTGGTTTCTTTTTGACGCATTTAGTCAACTTGTTGCCATTTCTGCCACAATGTTTTGTTCACTTTTTCAGTTGAATTCATGTTAGTCTTCACAAGATACAAACTTTTCTCTGCGCTACATACTTTGTCTTTAAAACTACTTTGACTGTAAAGCTACAAGAAGTTGGCTAAATGATTAGCGTTGACTTTAGCTACTTAGCAACCGCTAGTGTTAGCTTACAAGTTGTTTTAGTGGGTCAAAGGGCACCGCAGCAGCAGCAACATGAATACTGTGCAGTCATTAATGTTACAGATGTGCTATTTAAGATACATGACGACAGTTAGCTAACAGTATCGTCTATTGTAAAACAAACTGTACAAACAAGCAGCATGTTAGCGCGAAGAAACGATATCTCGTCCATGACCTTTTACTGTTATACAGGTCAACAGAGCCACTGTGTGTGAATCTCTCAGGGGTAGAAACTAGAAATCACTTTGTCTCTTCGGAAAATTGGTGTAAAATGCAGCTACATAGAGCAGCTGTAACGTTAGGCAGCAGAACAGAGCTGCGAGGCTGACTGCTACCTAGCTGTTATCTCTAGCAAGTCAATGTATTGCAACCTAATGCACCCCTTAGCTTGTTACAAAACATGACATATGTATCAGGACGATTAAGTATCCTTGTACAGTCTGCATACAGAAAATCACAGAAGCAGCACTACATATTAATACTGTATGAACTTTGAGAATTGGTTCACACACCTCGCTTCCGCCCACTACAGAGTATTTTGGAAACAGAAGGTCATAGGGACAACAGACGGACCAATCATGTAGTTGATATTGTTAGCGAAACGTTTACTACTATGTGTATTAGATGTATGCTGAATTAAAGAGTCCATGATTATGATTCATGAAAGTGCTTTAGTCGTGTTCTACAGTGGACATTCATTTACTGATAAGCGAGACAACATTAAACTGCGCTATTTTCAATGGAGTTTGGCTGTTTCTTCTCTAGGCTCCCGAGTTAAGTTATCCTGTAATTACAAAGGCCAGAAAACAGTGATTAAGCAGCTCCTGGACCAGTAACATCTTCCCAGCGTCTGCACGAACACGTGTCCTCTTACCTGGATCAGGACTTTAATGTACATCAGAGGGTGGGAGAGGACGGTGAGCCCTGATCCCAGCAATACTTGGCCACACGTGTCCGCCATTTTTGGAGAGACAAGGGAGACAGGAAGTTCTTCTCTTTCGTCTTGCCTCAGAGGAGCCGATAGCGCCCATATTTTATCTTATTATAACGGTACCGCCATCTAGCGTTTTCAGACGGCATGGACAGATTTCAAAATAGAAAAGCTCAACAATAACACAACATAAAACTGCAGGGATACTTCTAAATAACAATGCCAACTGAAAATTATAAAATCAATGATTACAAATAAATGCAGATGAATGGGTGAATTAAAAATCATTTTTATAATTTTATAATTTTTGCGTGCAGTAAAAAAGGGAAACAATATAAGACAAAACAATACATCATTTCATAGTTATATAATTTTGTTAGGAATTAGGGATTTTTGGGACACCTATGGTTACACAATTATGGAGCCAGGACAATGACTTTAAATACTGGCATCAAAAATAAAATCTGACATTGAAAACAAAACCTGAACTTAAGTCCTGAAAGGTGACATTTGTTTTATCTTGTGCAAACAAGTTATTATCTTGTGCGCACAAGATAAAAAAAATATCAAATTTCAGGACTTTTGGGGCTCCATAGACAAAGGAAACACTGACTCTGAAAAGAGTTTCACTGGAAAATGAAAATAAAAATTATTTTATTTTGATATTTTTAACTAACGTTAGGCTCAATGTGACAGAAACGGCAGAAACAGATAGATAGATAGATAGATAGATAGATAGATAGATAGATAGATAGATAGATAGATAGATAGATAGATAGATAGATATGCTCTATATGAAAAGTGCCCTGAGATAACTTCTGTTATGATTTGGCGCTTTATAAATAAAACTGAAATGACTTGAATTTAATTGAATATTAATTGAATAATTGAGTATAAAGTTCTTACTGTAGCGTGCCTTTTTACAGATCAGAGATCTGTATCTGCGGCCGGATGGGGGTAGAGTGAAGCACGAGTTCAGGGGTGGTGCGTGTGATGGCAGTATCTATGAGTGCTAGGAGGTTGGGAGTAGGCAGACCAATGATTTTAGAGGCAGTGTGGTGCTGTTCTATGGTGCTGCTGTACAGGAGGAGCAGGAGGTGGGGTGTGACTGAGAGTGCCCTGAGTTTCCGGATGGTAGACAGCGTCTGTTGGCAGTGTTTATGGATGTCAGTAGTGTGATGATCAAAGCTGAGTTTCCAAGGTACTTGAAGTTCTCCACCATCTTAACTGGCTCACTGTTGATGGAGATATGGCAGTGGGGGTACTGGGTTTATTGTGGGTTTCAATGAGGAGTTCCTTAGTCTTGGTGACTTTCAGGAGTAGGTGATTCTCTGGGCACCACAGAATGAAGTGGGAGATGGAGTGCTGATAGGCCATGACTGACTTATTGTCATTGAGAAGTAGAGGGGAGGGTATACAGGAAGGGGCTCAGAACACAGCCTTGGGGGGCTCCAGTGTTGGTGATGATGGTGGGTGATGTAGTGAAAAGAATGACATGAACAAAACATCTGGAGATCCTCAATGAAAAACACATCAGATAGCAAATGCCTATGTTTTATTTTTCAGTGAAACTTGTTTCAGTGTCAATACAACTTTTTCAGTTCAGGTTTTGTGTTCAGTGCCAATTTTGATTTTCAATGCCAAAATTTAAAGTCACTGTCCTGGCTCCATAATGGACCACATTTTCTGTTACAAAATAAAGAGTCTGAGGAAATGTATTTATTTATTTATTGAATTTATTTGTGAGGCTTGGGACCATAGATGTGTAAAAGACTCCTTCAGTAAGTGAGTTCATTTAGGAGATATGTGTTTTCTTTCTGAGATGCCATTATATAGACTGGCAATTAACTTTTAACTTATAAGTTACAGACTTGTTTTAATGTTATAATGTCATTGTTACACTTGACATCATTCTAAAAAAAGCAAACACACACTTGTCATGAATAAATAAATGATTGAATGCATATGCTTAGTTACCTCTTGAGAAAACACACAAGGATGTGATAAGAGAATGAAAAGAGAGTGCTGTGTTTCAGTCACTTTATTGTAGGATCATTTTCTGTTGTGCTGATGAGTTCAGGTCTGCAGCTTCTGTTGCTCAGTGAGCACGAGGAGACAATCTTCCCTCTGATGTGTCTGTCAGCACATCTGAACAGGCTTCCTCTGTAACAGAGAACAGCACAGAGGTGGATCAGGTCAAAGCTGGGTGTTAAATACAAACTGTAGGCAGGCAGTGTGAGTATGCATGTGTGTGTATGTATTTATAATGTGCTCATGTGGACACTCACAGCACTTGTAGAGCGTGGTGAGCCTTGCGATGTCATTGCGGCTCATCTCCTTAGCGTTGCCAAAGGACACGTTGGAGTTAGGGATGGGGACCATGGTGGGCTGGTTGTTCTTGGAGAAGGCATACCTGCAACAGGACACAGAGCAGTCAGACTGAACCGCAGCACATCCTGCACACACAACACACACACGTATGATGCCACACAGCAGGGCCGAAGTGAAGCCAGGTGTTCTCACCTGTGGTACTGCATGACAGAGTTGTAATCGTAGGAAGTGCCCTGGTTGAGGGTGGCAATCTTCCTGAAGTTGTGCTCCATTCCTAAAAAAACAACACGTTTTAAATATCGCTCTGACTCTGGACAGAAAGGAGTCCAGCTGCTGGAGGAACTGCAGTCACACAATGAGCTGCTGCTTCATGTAGGATCAGTGTTTTTCCAAAAGTGTGATAGCAGTGTGCTGCTCAGCCGCTTTTTGTCCACTAGGAGGCATCAGGGAGCCTCCATACTACTAACAATAATACTAACAATAACACTGCTAAACTACTGATGTTTAGCAGGTAGATCTAACATTTGCAGACAAGTCCAGCTGAGGATGATGGGAATGTCATTAGTTTTTAGATATTTGGCCATAAACCCAAGTATTGGACAAATGAATTTTGACCTGTTGATGGCGCTAGATGAAAAGTCATTAGGATTCCTCCCCTAACGATTCATGTGCAGTGCCAGCGTTCAGTACTAAACCCTAAGCTTACCCCTGTGCAGATATTGTAGAAATTAATTCTTTAAAATTTACTTTTAAATTTAAACGAAAATCTGTGACTAAACCTAATGTGGGTTTTTTCGGAATTGTGCGATTTCATTTGTATGGCTATAGGGTGTATTATCAGTATATTTGAGTTTAACCATGAAATAAATAATAAGGCCTTTTAAGGGAAACCATTCTGATTAAGAAGCAGCTCCATTACCAGACTGAACATTTTGCAGCAGGACTTTGATGTGGTTGTCCCTGTCAGAGCGGGTCTGTTCATGGTTGAATCCCAGAGCGTGGAGCAGCTCATGCTGGACGGTGCCATGGTAAAGGCATCCACTACGGGCCAGAGACACCACCTGCTTCCCACCACGACGGCCAACGTAGGAGTAGCAGCTGGACAGGATCAGAGGTGAGTTGAAGAACACTGAAGTCTGACAAAAGCTTTCAACACAAACTGTTCATGAGTATCAGTTTCTTACCCATTCTGAGACTCGATGCTCAGCCAGTCGCGGTCGCTGCTTGTGGTGGGCCTGAAGCGGATGCAGGAGAAGGAAGAGAAGGACTCCAGTCCACGGGTGATGATGGCCTTCTCACGGGAGGCTGGCAGGACGACACCACACAGCATTGAGCTTTTTACCATCCAGAGTACC
Organism: Macquaria ambigua; assembly: GCA_008360985.2. Taxonomy (NCBI): domain Eukaryota; kingdom Metazoa; phylum Chordata; class Actinopteri; order Centrarchiformes; family Percichthyidae; genus Macquaria; species Macquaria ambigua. The sequence continues at coordinate 76,273 of VMKM01002283.1, forward strand.
AGTCAACAAATGATCAGCTATCTAAGGTTTGTTAACCACACACACACACACCACACACTCTCTCTCTCTCTCTCTCTCTCTCCCCAGGCCTCTGTCTGACACTCACAGAAGTGATTGGTGATGTAATAAGGAACGTAGACCTTCCCATCAGTCGACTTGCCCCACATGCAGCCTTGGCTGGTGCAGGGATCAGCGTTTTTCTCGGCCTCGCTGTCGATGGCGATGTCTCCTCCAGTCAGGATGGGATCATCAGCAGAATGGACTGAAACACATCATACAGCTACTTCAAAACATGTTAAAGTGCTACTAAAAGAAGAAAATGAGTTGAAACCTCAGCGGTGGTCATGAGGAACATGGTGACTGCAGCAGCTCGCACTCACTCAGATTACTGTTGGCTCTCTCCAGAAGTTCAGAGACAGAAAGCTCCCCTGAGTCCACCTCTGCAATGTGTCATCATAAACAACACAATTTAACTTTGTCTAAAAATACACCAGTCACAACCAACACTGTGCATGTCAATACAATAGGTCTGATCATTAGAATAGATTACATACCTGCCTGCAGGTTCAGCGTGAAGTTCGGGGAGAAAAACCAACATATTAGAAACAGATAGAACAACATGACGTGAAATTACAGCTAAAAGAGTCTTAAAGTGGCATGTTCACATTAAAACTATTTACCGAGTTACAAAGAGAACAGGTTAAGAGATACACTTTCAGAATCATAGAACCTAAAGCTTTGCAGATAAAGTCGACTGTATCACCCAAATGCTCAAATCATCGTCTGTGAGAAATGATCCAAATAGTACTAAAGAATAGTGAAAAATGGTTAATAAAAAACTCAACTGAGGTGTGAATAAATGCTCAAATAAATCTCCTAACAGAATCTTTGAGAATGTGGAGAAGATGACAGCCTTCATGTGCGAGAAGTCATGTTTGTGACTGTGACAGTCCAGGTTAAACATGCATTTTATAACATCTAGTGTTGTCATGCAACACATGATCAGATATCCACTGTGCTATCATTGTCCACTGTTCCTGTAACACTATGATCCTACCTCATTGTCGGCCCAACAACAGGCAGACAGCAGCAGCAGAGCCAGAGCTGAGAACCTGAAAACAGACGTGCGAGCCATCCCAGCAGACCTGCAGGACACAGACAGGAATCAGATACAGACAGCTACATGTCCACACACTCAAAGAAAGGGAACACTTCTCCATTGCATTCTGCTGCAGACATTTGACTTACCTTGGATCCTCTGTGTGGACTTGTGCAGCTGATGTTTCACTCCAGGTTTTTATATATGTTCAACTGCATAGGTAAGCCCAAATATGGATTATCTGTGTACTAAGAAACCCAAAGAATCAGCTAAACTCACAGGCTTATCAGTCACATATGGTTCAGGCAGAAACACCTCCATACCACTCTAGGTGGGAAAAAGGACATGTGTTGCATTTATAATCATACTGTACAAAACACATGGAAATAAAGGGAAAAGTAATTGTTATGTTTGACTTGTTCTTATCATTCTCTCTATTTTCATGGGCTGCTAGTGTAAAAGTTAAAGTGTAAAAGTGTAAAAGTGTTAAAGTGTGATGGGTTAGTTAATTGTTCAGTTGACCTCTGCTGTTTTTATAAATTATAAATGAAAATGTATCAGTGTACTTTGATTTCCAAGGTGAACCCAGAGTATGACACCTCTGCAGTGTAACGTCATTGTGTCCACCTCATATACAAAAAGAGGATGGACAAAATAAAAGGAGCACTTTACAATTTAAGGCAGTATGAAACGACTTCATATTGCCATTGAATCAACTCCTCATTGAATTGAAAAGGGACTTGTCCCACAGGTGTGTGTGTGTGTGTGTGTGAGTGAGAGTACATACTGTACGTGCTGAGTCTGGCATTAAGAGCAAGGCCAGAAGAAAGGCTTATCTACTACTGTAAGTGCTGCGTTTTTCACCTGTGTGTGTTTATCCTGCAGCTTCACTGGGCCTGAAGGCCAACAACGTGAGAATGACAGAAAATGTGAACACTGCTGATCACCTGCACAGGTTTACACTGAGTTCTGCTTCTAGAGGAATGTTCACCTTGTTTTAAGATCAATCTATTGTTATAGTAATGCTGCTACAACACTTAGTCACTCACAGGTCAAAATAAGCATGGCTAGTAGCAAACAGAAACAGGCGGACTTGAGGTTAAGATATGTGAATATATATTTTTATTCATTATTATTCTATCAAGCTTGCAAGCAGTTATTCATGTAAGTGCAAATTTGTGATGATGTCATTGGACATCTTTCATTTCTCATTAGGACAGCACAAAAGCTCACTGATTCAAATTAAGCACAAGATGCATTTCTGGTTTTGCTTGTAGATAAAAGGTTGCATCAATCTGCCTCATCTCCTCTTGACTTCCTGTTGGAAAAGAAGGGGATATGGTAATAATATTGAATGAATATGCATACATCTGCACACACACACACACACACACACACACACACACACACACAGGCGTGCACATACATTAAGACATCTGAAACATAGATGCACATAAATGTACATTTGCACTTCTTATGTTTCCTGTCTGCATCTGTCACTATCTTATAAACAAACTAAAAAATACTACTGCTACTACAAAAGTAAAGAGATGGAAACGTCCGTCTGAAGACAGAATGTACAGCTAGGTTCAACTCAATATTATACTTACTCAACATTAGTTAGAAAATAAACATCCACTTACCTTTATGTCTAGAGGACATGGTTTCTTTGCACAGGTTCCAGGTTGGGTCTGGAAGCAGTTGAATCTGAAATGAATTCAAAAAGACAGCAAAGTCTGTAAAAGCTGCTTGAGTTCTTCATGGCACTGCTACAATGTTCATGAGCATACATAGGTTTTGATCATTCTAGGACTGTGCATTTTGTCAGTAGGAAGATAATATTAGAATGCTCCTCCTTGTGACGTGCTCAGGTGAACGTATTGTCTCATTTCCGGTTACCGGTGTTTCTGTGTTAGTGGTTGCAAATTTCGCTGCTCCAGCTAAACCCAGCTAATTTTGATATTTTCTTTACTATAGCGGCTATTACCCGCTATACATTT